>WOVY01013791.1:0-84503 GCA_013436015.1 Rhipicephalus annulatus | reverse complement strand
CAAAGAAACTGTAAGGCAATGTTTCACTTGGCCCTTCTCTAACTGCTGTACGCAAGAAGGGCAAGCATCCAGAAAAAGAGCTCGAATCGGTACGCAAACATTTGAGATTCTCAAAGAAAATGAAAACAAAAACATATAGAAAAAATCTACTGGAGAACAGGGAAAGAAAACCAATGTGAAAAAAAAATTGAAGTGATGCAGAGATGCACCAAGGAAAAAAATTATTCGCCTGTGAGCTGCACTTCGTTCAAATGTTAAGATTAAATAAGTGTTTTCTCCTTTTCACACTCCCGTGCCAAATGCGAATAAAAAGTGTTATTTCACTTCTCTTTTGTAAAATTTATACACATGGTAAATACACAGCAACATGCCTTGTATAACTTTAGCGTGCACTTACTAAATGTTCTGTTGATGAATTGCAACAATATATACAACCGAAATAGACAACGTTCGATGCCTTTTTCAGCTACCCCTACAAGGAACCTAGTTGCATGCTAGAGAACCCAAAGCATCTTTATTATACGGAAAATGGACTCCCATTTGTGCTCTCTTTTTTTGGGCAGCAAGGTTTCACTTGCTGTTTGTGGCCCACGGCTTCCAGCAGTATCTTCGGAAAGCTTTTGCCAGGGGTTACTTCGAGTGCCATCATCAAAATAAAAATTCTGCACTCCAGCATTTACGCACAAGTTATGCACAATAAAGCGCGATGGCATAAACTTATTCGCCTCGTCAACCAACAAATACTCAAGAAGCAAACGCTGGTGGAAAGAAGCTTTAAGGTCATCAAAGACATTCTCAATCCGCACTCTTCTAGCGAACAACCTTGCGTTGAACTTTTTCTGGTGATCCGCGAGGCTGCCTTAGACTCTGAAGAGAGTCTTGAGCCACTCTCACAAGGGATATGCAGCGTCTCTTAAGACATGAAAGTTTCCAGGGAGACAAACTTGAGAAAGCTTTCTTGACAACTGAGAGTTTGCAAACACTCCTGCATCATGCATATTACTTGAATTTCCCATAAAGGTTTTTTCATGGTCTCAGACTGTCTGCATTGCCAATGATATATAATTGTGCCGAATTATGTGCGTTGGTTGCACCCTATGTACTGGACAGCAAATGCTTATGGAGCAGCCATCGATGCATTCAATGACAGCAGTTATCACAGGCAACTGCAAATAAAGTAAATATTAGCCACCAGCTCAAATTCTTTACACCTTGTTACTTGCCTTCTATATTGAACATACTCTTCAAAATAAAAAGCTATGTTCTAATGTTTTATATGCACTCAAGCTATGCACAATTTTTATTGACAAATGGCTTTTTACCCTTAAAAGCAGGCATTGTGTAAGTTTTATTATCGCCCCTCACCACATGCCTCTTCCAGAGCCTGTGAGGTTTTCCTAAATATTCTAATAAATATTATCTTGTACGTCAACAATTAATACTTGAAATGGAAACAGCCCAAGAATGCCGTGCTGTGTTACACCTGAAGAATCGTATTAAATGTAAAAAATAAAAATAAATTTCATTGTATATTACTGACAATTACACGAAAATTACTATTAAAGGTTAGGGTAAGAGTGGATGTTAGCGTGAGAGGATTTGAGATCAGATAATATGATAATCAAGGGGCAATTTTTTACGAGGAGAAGTGGTTAGGAAAAATTTAGAAAGGCACGATCACTTTACGCATCGTCGTCCAACTTAGAACCTAAATAAGCTATAATTTCGAATGCTTGGGTATCACATTTGTGTTCTTGTAATGAATATTTTCGTGCTGCGCAACCACGTTCATTACTGTAGCGTAGCCCTAGTGGCGGCTAGCCGGCTAGAGAAAAAGTTGGCAGATCCTGTGTACAGTGGGAATCGATGATATGCAAAGCAAGAATGTGAAATGTTGATATGCCACGTTAAAATCAGCACAACGTTACGAGGTGGAGATAAATGATGCCGTACATGGCTTCCTTATCATATTATCATGTTTGGATGTGTCGTTCACCTTGTCTTCTATTCACGTCACGTGATACCAAATTTAGTATATGTGGGGCAAGCAAAATGGTCGCGAGTGCCGCTATGAGCGTGGTATGTTGTCATGTTCTTACTTGATACGCATGTCAGGATTATCATGTTTGCACCAGTCATATATTTTGTCATTTTTTGCCGTCACGTAACACAAAAATTGGTATATGTGGAGCTAGCAAAATGGCCGCGAGCGCATCATGAAGGGCTCAATATACTCTGATATAGCGTTTACGCGTGCGCACGCTGAGCACAGCGATGCTACGTTAGCAAAACGGGAGCTCTCTATAATCTGACGCAAGGCACCACCAACGTCCAACGCCGCGGCTTGACGGCAACCGGTGCGAAATTCGATATGCTCCATTTCGGGCGGATGCGTTACACAGACAACACTGCGTCTCCCTTTTTTCCTGATGGAGGGACGCTGGACGCGCTAAAACGCGCATGCGTCAAAGCAACGCAGCGTGGCGCATGCCTGCGAGTATATGGCAGGACCGGCGCCTGGCGTTCCAACGCCGGCGTGACGTGACGAAATGAACGCCGCCGAGCACGCGCACCACGTCACGTCAAAATCTTTTGGTTCATTTGTTCGTATGTATTATGTTCTCACTTGACACGCATCACAAGATTATCATGTTTGTACCAGTCACAAACCTTCGTCATCTACTGGCGTCACGTAACATGAAATTTGGCATGTGTGAAGCTAGCGAAACGGCCGCAAGCCCATCAACAGTGTGGCATGTAGTCATGTTGTTACATGACACGCATGTCGTGATTATCATGTTTGGATGTGTCAATTACCCATGTCTTCCGTTCGCATCACGTAATACCGAGCTTGGTACACGTGAAGCTAGCGAAACGGCCGCGACCTTATCATGAGCTTAGCATGTAGTCTTGTTACATGACACACATCTCATGGTTATTAATATTGCACCAATATCATACCTTCGTCATCCATTCACGTCCCTTAATACCATGTTTGGCATTAGTGAAGCTAGCAAAACGGCCGCCAGCGCATCATCAGCGTGGGATATACCCTTGTTGTTACATGACATGCATCTCATGATTATTATGTTGCACCAGTCACACACCTTCATCATTCATTCACGTACTGTAGTACCAAACTTGGTATATGCGACGCTAGCGAAATGGCTGCGAGCGCATCATCAGCGTGGCAAGTAGTCGTGTTGATACATGACACGCACGTCATGATTTTTATGTTAGGGTCTGTCGCATGTGTTCGCCATGCAATCATACCATACCATACCAATTTTTCAACAAGCCATGTCAACGAAACCACCGGAAGAGCTGCAGGATCATGAGAAGTAAATCATAACATACATGACATTCATGAAATGATTTTCAAGGTATAACTAGTCAAATATGTTCTTCATACAGTCGTGTTATGCCATACAAAGTTTGGTATCGATACCATTATTGAAACGGCCAGGAGAGTTAAAAGTCGTAGGCGGATAGATAGATAGATAGATAGATAGATAGATAGATAGATAGATAGATAGATAGATAGATAGATACGGTGAAAGTCGCCGAAGTTCACTGAGAAATGCTGCGCATTTCTCAGTGAACTTCTGCTCCATGGGCGCGGCTCTACTTCGGCAGTTCGGTTCGTGTATGTCTCGTCTTTTCATTATACCAGCGACGACAGCACGCCTACGTTAAGGGCCGACTCCTCTCTACAAGTTGGTGACCACAGACACACGAACAGGCGACCGACGCTGCACATCTGCTGCCAAGCTCCGCGACCATGTTCCGGCCAGCCCAGTCCTGGCAGCCCCAATTCGACTCGCCACTGCCACCATTTCGGACCTATCGTCATGGTTCGAGGAGTTTGCGTTGGCCTTGGATCTCAATGGCATCTGTATTCAAGAGTTCATTTATGAAGTATTCGAATATCATCATCCACATAACCTCAAACGGCACCTCACACACTTTACTGGAGCCCTCGCCCGTACGACCATCTGCGAAACGCCGAGTTAAGGTTTACGGCATCAAACATGACCTTCTTCTTAATGGCGACACCACGGCACCTGACTCATTACCTTACAGGACGCCTCTCACATCATGGCCACTGCAGATCACTCTCCGGCCGGCTACCGGCTATGCAGGTTATGGCGACTACCAGGTGATGGAGACCACTGCCCTTCTGTATTGATCAAGCCGTTCTTCGAGAGAGCCACGAGCCCGAAGTTTACAGATCCTGCCTCCAATGTGCCGATTTTGCGAACAAAGACATTATCAATCCTCTAGGTCACAGATTCGACAATGGTCACTGCCCCGTAAGCCGTCGGATTCGCTGCTGAGACCTGGTCAGTTGCACTGTCTGCACCAGGTGATTCGATGACCTCTGCCGGGCTTGCTCAACTGCCTGCAGACTGCATGCCTGTCCCGGCACCTGTGGAAGCTCACGACACCACTCACACTACTGACCCAGAGCCCACTGTGACGTTGCACATGTATAGATTCGTCTGCACACCGGTGCTTGCTGCTCAAACCCTCGTGAACTGCCAGCCCAAATACGACTGCTCCAACGCCTCAGATGGCAGCCAGAATGTATAGACGTGCCTCCGAGGATTTCCTCCCGCCTTTCTTAAGAGCCACTACCTGTACATCGCTCACAGCTGAAGTTTCTGCACCTGGCTCATCACCTTCCAGGACGCATCCTGCACCATGGCCACTCGAGACAATTGTCCGGCCGGCTACTGGCTATGCAGGTGATGTAGACTACTAGGTGATGGAGACCACTACCCTACTGTATCGATCAAGTCGTTCTCCGAGGGACTCACGAACCAGGAGTTCTCCGAGGGACTCACGAACAGCCGAACAGACCACACTCCATGCACCAACCACTTTGGTGGACATCCACATGACTGTCCTGACGAGCGCGGGCACGTCATCTAACTCTACAGCAGAGCCCATGCCTTCTGGGCTCCCCGGCCATGTTCCGGAGTCCTTGAAGGGTGACAAGACGTCTAGAGTGTCCAGTGCACCTTCTGTGGCTCCAAATATCTACCCCCACAAGCATCTGACACCAAGAAAGAATGACCAGAGCACAACACTCGCAACTTGCTCCACTGTTTCAACGTCACTGTTTCAACGGCACAAAACGAGCAGTTCGTCGCTCGTCTACACGAGAGACAACAGACAACTGAGCAGCAGCCACCGGTGACGTATCACCGCCTCTCTCGTTACCGACCCTGTCGACTCGACACCTGCATCGCACTCCCAGTCTAACGAGGTTCCTTCCACCAGCCGCAACTATGCCCGTCAAAAGCTCGAAGCCGGGCTGTACTGCGCCAACTCAACCAACGGAACCACGGCACCCACTGTGGTTCAGGCTTCCACGTGCTGCGGTGCGAAATTGCTCGATTGCCTACTGATTTCCACGTTACCGGTTTCGCCCGCTCCATCTAGCAACGTGCCTGCGTCGCCAATCTCGTCCGCTGCGTTGTCCCAAGTGACGCCCATCGGAACTGTTGGACTCCTCCTCACGCTTTCCACCCTGATGACATTCGGACTTCGAAGTGCATACTTTAATAACTGCCACACATGTTCATAGTGTTTATATGTAAGTTTTTCTTACATCTTTTACAATATGTTCTTATTACGTAACAAGCTACACGAGGAGCCCTTGTAGCATAGCGCTAGGGGCAGCCAGCCGGCTAGAGAAAAAGATGGCAAGCGCCTATGGCTCATGGTGCGTGGTGTCTAGAATGTTGGTAGGCTTCTCGCTGGTTGGACGCCACGGCCGCTGCTCTATTTTGGCAGCTCTCTTCCTGTACGTATCATCCTTTTATTAAACCAGCTAAGACGGCACGTCTATGTCAGACGAAGTCCCGTCGCTACAATACTCTTCTCACCCTTTGACATAGCCGAGACAGAACCGCAACTATGTATAAAAATTGCACACGTGCATTTCCACATCATTTCATACCTGCTCGGACTTCGTGGACAGGGCCTGCACGTCATCAGGGAGACTACCATCGTCTTGGCTAACTCCACAAGCTACGTCATTACCCGCTAAATCACTCTGAAGGCTGTTATTAGACCAAGCCCGAAGTGACAGGCGACATGTCTGATGCAGTCTTCATTTGCAGCTTACCTAGAAACAACATCCAAATAAACTTTCAGCTTAACCAATACGGTCCCTTTCAGTACAGTGCTGAAGTTATTACCATGATTTCAGCTAGTAAATGTGCGTTGCGAAGCTCACCACAGGATTACTAGCATGTGCACAATGGCTCAACAAAATCTCATCTTCCGCACTGAAGTTAAAAGTGAGTCGATTTTTCAGTGGAATGCCAGAGGCTTGAAGTCCCGTATCTCGGTTTTTCGCCAATTTGTTCGGGCCAATCAATTCCCTATACTTGTCATATGTGAACCAAACCTATCAACGCTTTATAGATTGTCCGGTTATAGCTTTTTGTTCAGCCGCTTGCGAAGAACGTAGCAAAGTAATTGTTTACATTTACACAGACTTGACTTATCTTCCGCACCCAATAAGTTCAAATGACGACAATCAGTACGTGTGTCTTCATGTAAAGAAGAATGCAGTTTCATTCACGCTTATTGGTGGATATATATCTCCGTCATCGCGATTTGACTGTGACAAACTAAAAGACATCCTAATGAGGACCGATGGGCCTTGGATCATCACCAGTGACTTTAACGCCCATCACATGCTTTGGGGGAGCATTAGGATGAGTGCCAGGGGCCGGAACATTGTTACATTCACTTCCGATTACGACCTTTCCATCATGAACGATGGTACCCCCACATATCTGCGGCGTCTCACGTATGGCAGTTGCCTTGGCCTGACATTGGTGTCACGGTGCTTCTCTCACAAAGTTAAACGGTTTTGCGATATTGAGACTCATGGGAGTGATCACATACCCACCTACGTGACGATCAATGGTATCATAAAAAATTCTCTTCCGGTGTTGTAATTGGCACTGACTGGTCGATGTTTACATCGCGTGTTGAGGACGCTTGGCAAGAAGGCCTCGCCTGCAGCCTGGAAAATACCATAGCGGAAGCTATGCAAGCGTCCAAATGTAAATTACCATTTTCGTCTAAAATAACACACTTTGACATCGAACTGGAACAATTACGAGCTATACGAAGGCGTGCTGAACGACGATACAGACGCACAAGATGAATTTACGATCTGAGGGAAGCAAGGCGGCTCCAGAAAAAAATTCAACGACGCATTTACAAGCTGAAGAGCGAACGCTGGAAAACATTCTGCGAATCTCTATATTTTCATAAACCGCTGTCATATATCTGGAGAACAGTTCGTGGTCTTCGCTCCTCTCCGCAACAACAGCACCCTTTGAAAGCTTTGGCACTCCATCATGGAAAAACAAACCTCAAGGTGGCTGAAGAATTTTGCACGAGAGTTGCCGGGAATATTATGAACGAGAGCATTGACGCCGTGACCGTTCCTGAGACGCGATTACCAGAAATGGACATTCCATTCACCATGGAAGAACTGGAAGGTGCGTTAGTCGCTTCTAAGCGCATGTCATCCCCAGGTCCTGATGGGATTACTTATTGTGCGTTGGGACACCTTGGACAAAAAGCCAGAAAAGAACTTTTAACACGCTTCAACAACTCCTGGCTCAGTGGCAGTGTTCTCCGAGAATGGAAAATAAGTCGATTAATACCACTTTTTAAATTGGGAAAATCACCATTGGACTTGACAACGTATCTTCCTATTGCCCTCGCAAGCTGCCTCGGAAAAGTGAACGAAAAATGGTTCTATTCCGTCTCGAGTGGTACTTGAAACGATGCACCAAATACCCTTCTTGCATGGCAGGCTTTCGTCGGGGCCGCTCCTCCATCAACTGTATCCTTGACTTATCGACATTTGTTCAACAAAAAAAAGTCGCAAGCGCATATCAGTGGCACTCTTTCTTGACGTGAAGGGTACATACGATAATGTAGCTCACGATGCCATCCTCACTTCTCTCGCAGCAATGGGCATTGGTGGACGAATGTTTCAATGAATAAAAGATTATATAACTGGCAGGGGTTTCTTTGTGCAAACATATGAGGTTACAACTGCTGAACATTACACCTACTGCGGAGTACCTCAGGGAGGTGTTTTAAGCCCCTCATTGTTCCATGTTGCCCTCATTGGTGTGGTGAAGGTTCTGCCAAAGTCGGTGTGCCTATCCATACACGCCGATGATATTTGCCTCTGGAGGGCTGCAGTTACTCGCCCTCAGATGCGTGCAAGAATACAGTGGGCAGCAACCCTCACAACAGTCGACCTTCAGAAACAAGGCCTAACTATATCAACTGTGAAGTGCGCGTTGATAGCGTTTACACGCAAACCAAAGACGCCATACCCCGTTTAAATCAATGGCCAGAGTGTCAAATATGCACGGACGCATCGTTTTCTGGGCATAATAATTGACAGAAGTCTTTCGTGGAGCCCGCATTGTGCGTACTTAAAGAACAGAGTGCTATCTATTGTGCATATAATGAAATTCATGTGCGGGAAATCATCAGGAACTTCTGTGGCCTCCATGCTACAGCTGTACAGGGCCCTATTTCTGGGTCTAATGCGCTACAGCTTGCCGGTACTGACTAACACTTGCAAATTCAATGCTCATTCATTGGAGGGTTTGCAGGGTCAGGCACTGCGTATCTGCCTAGGACTGCCCCGATGCACTTCTACTTATGCCACATTCATGCTTGCCAGAAACCATCTGGTCAGGATATATAGAGTTGTGGATTGCCTCAGAGTGCACATTCGACATGCTAGTCGTGTCCCCGACCACCACTTGGCCCTTCTACCCTCCGGAAGACCACGTGCTACGTTTTCAGGCGTCATAGCCAAGCACCTAAACAGCATTCCATCAGGATATACGCCAGCTGCGAGAATGGCATGTCCTTTGTGGTGCCTCGACCAGCCGCAAGTACGTCTAGAAATTCCGGGAATCAAAAAGAAAGCAATCACTCTAGAGTAGCATTGAAGCAAGCAACACTGCTATTATTACATGAGTTGTACTTAGACCGAACGCAGATATACACTGATGGGTCTGTCTCGTTCAGCAGCTCATCAGGTGCCGCTGTAATTCCGGCTGCAGCAATGACAATCAAGTTTAAGTTGCCGCATATGACTACATCTACGGCATCAGAGCTTGCTGCTATAAGGGCTGCTTTACAATATCTCGTTCAAGAACGTCCAGGAAATTGGATCATATTCTGCGATTCAAAGGCAGCGCTTCAGAGTTTGCAGTCTGCTATGCGTAGGAGGAGTCATGACCAATTGGTGCAAGAAATAAGACATTGCCATCATGAAGCCCTAGCACGAGGGCATGATATTGTATATCAATGGCTGCCTGGACATACCGGTATTACCGGAAATCAATTAGCCGATGATGCAGCCCACTCAGCCCATGAAGGAACCCGTGTAGTCCCGATTCCTCTATCAAGAAATGATGCAGCAAGACAACTTTACCTGCTGGCTCGAGATCTCACACGCACGTGCTGGTCGTCTACCAGCTTCCAAAGGTGTCAATTTTATGAACTGGATCCTTCGCTTAAGCTAAAGCTACCATCAGAACTTTCCCGCTCCGATGCGACACTGTTATGCCGCCTTTGGTTGGGTGTTGCATTTACAAAGGTGTACTCCTTTCGCATTGGTATGGCAGACACTCCTACATGCGACTACTGCGGAGCTGAAGAGACCATCAAACACGCCATGTGCAGCTGCGCTTGCTACGACACATAGCGATGCCAGCTTCGGATGGTTTTGAATCAACTTGACCCCAGACCATTTTATGTGCAGAAGATACTACGACCTTGGGCATCTGCCTCAGTTGCGCAGAAAACGACTAAAACACTGCTACTTTACCTAAAGTCAACAAACCTGAGCGACCGCCTGTAGACTGTGCGGGCTCCCCGAGTGTGCTGGTGATTGTGTGTACCTTCTCATCTATCTGCAACCTCTTTTCTCCCGTTTATCCCTTCCCCAGTGTAGGGTAGTAAACCGGATTTGCGTCTGGTTAACCTCCCTGCCTTTCCTTGCATCTTTTTCTTTCTCTCTCTTCTCTCCTCAGCTGTTTTTGCAGGTTACTACCCATCGTCACAACGAGGGTACATCAGCAAAGCACCGAAATCATTGTACAGGTTGGCAGCCAGCGCCCTTGAGACTCGGGAGTTTCTGCGAAACTATATCAACAATTATAGGACCATTAAGGAATGTGCAGTAATCATGACAGAAAAAAAAGGTTCTGCGTCGCTTAGAAGTACACAGACTTCTTACTTTGAGTACGCGTGCACAACTTTCTCGAGATAGTCGAATATCTTCAGCCGTGCACAGGACAGGCTAGAAAACACTTACGTACACATGATTTAAAATAGCGCGCACGGCTGGTCGTCCTCCCCGCTGCTACTGCCAGAAAAAACTGTACTCTCGCTGTCGCTCAAAACTAGAAGCAAACAAGCAGCAACACATCCAGCTGAGTCAAACTGCATCATTTTATTATTATTAACAAGTGCAAAGGGCCACTACACACCGCTTCAAATAACGCTGAAGGCAACATAGCTGCCCGCCTGCGCCGTAATTGACGGCAACGCATTTTCGGAGTTCCGGCGAAATTCATCTCTGCAAGACGGAACACGCGCAACGCTCCATCGAGGGTCAGTTGCTGCGACTCTGCCAGTGTACAACGTGAAGTTGCTCCGAATCTACCAGCCGAATGCAGATTTTCGGCCGCGGATCAAGGAAACTTGCTTCCTCTCGACGTGTGGAATGCGCCATGAATTTGAGTAACTCCTCCCAGTGAGTCATCGGGAAACGGTACGGCTTTTTCCCAGACGAATCGTAACATATTCTGACAGCCCACAACTCAACATAGCTTATTCCTGCCGCGCTCAGCAATGAAACCTAAGAAGAAACGTTTCGCAATACAGCGGAAAAGCACAAAGGAGCTGTCAAGAACACTGCTGCCGGCACGGCCTTTAAAATGTTTGATCAACCCACCAACGCGCACCAGCCGCTGCTTCAGGCGTTCTAGTCGATTAAAAGTTGGAAGCCTTGCTGTAAAACACTCCTAGGAAATGGGCTAAACATACGTAGACATGGAACGCACGACCAATTACGCTGCACAGAGCACGCTGCTCCTATTAAAAGGCGAACTAAAATTTTACGGCAATGTTGTTTCTCACCAGTATTCGCGTAACCTCTGCCTCCGCTCATGCGTACACTACCGCACAAAGCTTCAAGAAAGCCAGAAGCAAAGTTTGTAGCTGAAGCCGTGAACGCAGCAACACCTTCCATTTTCTACTGCAGCTTCTATCTGACTGACAACTTGTGATATACATAAAGCGCGTTTGTAAGCCCTCGTGCATGTGTGTCGGTAGCGGTTCATAACAAATGCACAAGGCATTTGTTATGAACCGAGTGGCGGTGGGTTCTAAACTCGGGTCATCCACGTCAACGTTTTTTCTTTAAATGGGAAGCGTTTCTTAGCGACCTTCGTCGACTTTGAACGTATCTATCTATCTATCTATCTATCTATCTATCTATCTATCTATCTATCTATCTATCTATCTATCTATCTATCTATCTATCTATCTATCTATCTAGCCGCCCACGACTTTTAGCTATCCTGGCCGGTTTAGATAATGTTATCGACACCCAACTTTGTATGGCATAACTTGACTGTATGAAGAACATATTTGGCTTGTCACACAATGAAAATTGTGGTATGGATGTCATGAATGTCATGCTTTACAATTCTTGGTCCAGCAGCTCTTGCGGTGGTTTCGTTGACATGGCTTGTTGGAAAACCGGTATGGTATAGCATGGTTGCAGGCGAACACAAGCGACAAACCCTAACATGAAAATCGTGAAATGCGTGTCATGTAACAACATGACTGCATGCCAAGCTCATGGTGCACTCGCGGCTGTTCGGCTTGTGTCACATACACCAAATTTGATAAGACAGGAGATGAATGGATGACGAAGATATTATACTGGAGCGAACATGATAAACATGACGTGCCTGTCATGTAACAACATGACTACAAGCTACGCTTATGATACGCTCGGGGCCATTCCGCTAGATTCACATGTACCAAACTTGGTATTGCGCGACGCGAACAGACGACATAGGTAAACACACCTCGACATGCATGTCGTAACAACGTGACTACCACACTCATGATGCGCTCGTGGCCGTTTTGCTTGATTCGCACATGCCAAATTTGGTATTACGTAACGTCAATGAATGACGAAGGCATGTTACTGGTGCAAACATGATAATCATCAGATGTGTGTCATGTGAGAACATGACTACATGCCACACTCAAGGCGCCAATACATTTCGACATGATGTGGTGCGCGTCACGTCGAACTGTATTGGTGAACTGACTATGGCATGTCGTAAATTTTTTTTTAGCTCGCAGAGTTTTTTTCTTCTGTTTTTGTGCACTTTCTCGACGTCATTTAGGCATTTTTGAGTAGAAAATGACATCCTGATGGTCTTCGCGAAACTCGGCATGAAACATTCCGAGGAATGTTTCCACAAATACATTACCGGCTGTCGCGAATTGTGAGTGCAGCTGTTTGTGTTTTAAATACCAAGCATTTGCAGTGAAGTTCGGCGACTTTGAATCTGTCTATCTAGTTGATATTTATTTATTTATTTATTTTAGGTACCTTCATGGCCCAGAGGGCATTGTTGAGGGGAGTGGTACAGGATCAGGATGTTGGCAAGGAAACAGCGAAGCGTGGGCAAGGAAACAGCGAAGCTTCGACGATGCTCATCCGTCGTGTTTTCTTTGCGCAGTTCTTCTACGCCAGCTTGGGTGCTTCGATTTGCCGCGCTGCTACTGTGCCTGACTTCCCAACCCCGGTGTCCGGAATACAGTTTCTACTGTTGGAACAACACATGGACGTTACAGTTTGCGTGCTCACAGACAGCCCCATCGCCTCAGTAGACGATGGTCACGGCCTGTTGGTGAAGGCACCCACCCCTTGCACTGATAATGCCTCCCTTCCCCGTCCATCGTTCGGCAAGTTCCATTCCGTGACGTCACCGGCCGCGGATATAAAAGCACCACCGCCGCATCTGCACGTCAGTGGGCAAGGAAACAGCGAAGCTTCGACGATGCTCATCCGTCGTGTATTCTTTGCGCAGGTAAACTACCTCCAAAATGCTTACTGCTTTCGCTCTGATAATCGCTTCTTGCTCACCCATTTGACTGTTCAAACATTTGACTGTGTTGGTTTCCTCGCCCATTTGACTGTTCTGTTGGTCTTGCTATGAAGTGCCTTTCATTGCTTTCGCATCTATTCCATTGCCTTTGCATACTGCTTCAGAGCGGGGATGTAGAAAAAAATCTAGGCCCTCAGAGACAGGCAAAGTCTAGTTCAGCCAACAAAGGCAGTAATATTGCTTCAAGCAGCAGTTCTGCCACTAACCTTTCGGCAATAGATAACAACGAAAAGCTTGAGGAAACAGACAGCATTGCTTCTGTTAAAAGCATGTTGAATGAGCTACTATCAGGACAGAAAAAACTGGCTGACGATATAGCTGAAATCAAGCAATTTCATCAGTCCGTAAATTCTAGATTTGATGCCCTCGAATCTCGAGTGGCTTCTCTTGAATCAACCTCCGCATCAACGGCTGTTTCTGAGGAGACCTGTTCCCTAAAACAAGAACTTAACTCAGTGAAATCCATCGTGGAACAACTTACCGCAAAAAGTGATGACCTAGAAAACCGATCCCGGAGAAACAACGTTATTTTTCATGGCATTTCGAAAGAACCTGAGGAAACAAATGCGTCACTGGTTTCAAAGGTGTCACAGTTGATTACAGATGAACTTGAAATGGAATGCCCGTGAATCGAAAGATGCCATCGCTTAGGGAAAGGTAGCGAAGGCCGTCCTCCTCCTACTATCATTAAACTTCTCAATTTCAACGACAAAATTGCGATTATGAAAAGTGCCAGGAACATCGAAGACCCAAATGTTCGCGTTACTGAGGATTTTACAGCTCGCGTACGCATGATACGTAAAAAAATGTGGGAAGCAACAAAGTCATTTAGAGATGCTGGCACAAACGTCCGCATTATCTACGATCACGTCTTCATTGACAATTTTCGTCACGACTGGGACCATGCTTCTGTCTCATTCGGTCCAACAGCCGCACAAAAGGTATTAAAACTGCACTCCCTCCTCCCGGTCCTCGATGACTACCACAACAGAAGAACGCTAACACACACCTCTTAAACATCAATGCTAGAAGTATAGTACACAAGTTTCCTGATTTCTTATCAATAATTTTAGCTCATGGAGCGCACATTGTTGGTGTCACTGAGACCTGGCTGCATGAGAGTATCCATGATAGTGAAATCACTCCCCCTGGATTTACCGTACTTCGGTCAGACAGGTGCAGTGGGCGGGGAGGCGGGGTGGCACTTTTTTTCCGTTCAGACTTGAAGTTTCGTGCAATTTAAGGGCCTATCGGAATAGTCAGTGTGTAGTAAGTTTTACTTTGAGCACATCACTATCATAATAGGCGTTTTTTACCGACGTCCGGGATCGTCAGCGGATTCTTTGATCACCTTGACAAATTTTATTAGTGAGCATAACTACAGTAGCGTAAATATAATCCTTATGGGAGACATTAACGCGCCTGGAATTCAATGGTCCACCCTGTCTTTAAGCGATTCGCCCTCTCTAACAGACACAGAGCTGCTGAAAGTTTCTGTTTCTCGGCCTAACCCAAGTTGTTCGAAAATTTACAAGAGAGTCTGCAGTTCTCTATTTAGTCTTTGTTAGCCCTACTCTCTTAGAACGCACGTTTGACTGCCTTGTCACTGAAGGAATTTCCGATCATAAAGCCGTTTTCGTCTCACTCTCATGTCGTGTACCCACACCGAATATTGTGTATTCAACTCACCATGACTTTAACCGTGCAGATGACGTCAGTATCCTAACAGTTCTAGTGGATTCATTTGAAAATTTTGAACGGCTTAGTGAATCTAGCGACGTCAACGATTTGGTTTCTTTCTTTGAAAGTCTTGTGCATTCTTGTATCACACGCTCTATTCCAATAAAAACTAAGAAAAAAATGTTCGGTTGCCATGGATGACGAGGGAGTTGTTACAACTGACACGTCACGTAAAAAGGTTACATTGTTCGATTAGACGTCAGACCTCCCCGTCACTAAATGAGTTCAATAAACTTAAAGACGAATTAAGAGCCAAAACTAAAGCCACCAAAGATTTCTATTACCAAGTGACAATGAAAAACTTGATGGTAACAAATCCAAGAAAATTTTGGAGCTCCATCTTGCTGAGTTCAACGGAACCAAACACAATGGACATTGATGGAGCCTCCACAAGCGATCCCGTCACAATAGCCAATGCATTTAATTCTTATTTTAAATCTGTTTTCACCATTGTTAATTTTCAAACACCTACCTTTTCACTTGCCAACCCTGCACCCTCAATTGGTGACGTATGTTTATCTGAAGAAGGCATTCTAAATTTGATACTTGACTTAGACACTAAAAAAAGCCCTGGCCCAGATAATATTCCCAACAACTTTTTAGTACGATATGCTTCATGTACAAGCCGCTACCTTATGATAATATACAAAAAATCCGTAGCAACAGCAACAGTTCCAATATCATGGAAGCTTGCTAAAGTGCTCCCCTTTTTTAAAGCTGGATGCAAACCCTCGCCGGCTAATTACAGGCCTATTTCCTTGACATCTCACTCATGCAAAATATTGGAGCACGTCATATACAAACACATAGGAGAATTCCTGGAAGCTAGTAATATTCTAAACCAGTTTCAACTCGGCTTTAGACGCGGTTTCAGTACAATCACTCAACTTACCGAATTTAGTCATGATGTTATTGAAGCCATTGACTCGGGTTATTAGGTAGATGCTATTTTTATTGACTTATCGAAAGCTTTCGATACAGTTCTACATTCCAAACTTTTACCTAAACTTAAGTTCATATTAAAAAACCCGCTGCTCGTAGGTTGGATATCTAGTTTTCTCTCGCACCGCTCGCAGTATGTATTTTTTAACTCAGCGGCATCCAGTACCGCTGATGTAACTTCAGGTGTTCCGCAGGGCTCAGTACTTGGACCCCTTCTTTTCTTATTATTTATTAATGACATATCCGGTAACATAACGTCTCAGATTGGGCTATACGCCGACGACTGCGTGATTTATCAAAAAATTACTTCTGCTGAGGATCACGAGAATCTGAACAACTCATTTTCCAATTTTTGCACTTGGTGCCAAACCTGGCAAATGAATGTAAATTTCCAAAAAACTGTGTGCATGACATTTTCTACTCGGTCATCCGCTCATCTATTTCCCTACTCATTCGATGGTTATCATTTAACAAGAAAAATGGAATATAAGTACCTCGGCCTTCATTTCACTCACAACATGTCCTGGTCCAAACACATTGATATTACGTGTAATAAAGCTCTGAAGAGATTAGGTTACTTACAGCGCGTTCTCCGTGTAGCACCAAAAGAAACCAAGCACTTAACATTTAAAACGTTAGTACGGCCATTACTCGAATACGGTTGTGTCGTGTGGAATCCACACAAAGCGTCCGACATTGCAAAACTAGAATCAATACAAAAAAAGCCGTCCGTTTTATCTGCCGAAGATATGACCGGGGTTTTTTCGCCTACGTCCAACTTAGCACCTTTGGGTTTAACTCCTTTATCTGCCAGGCGCCATTCAGAATGCTTAAAGCTCCTGTACACCTTGATTAATTCGCCACGCTTGCCCTCGCTCCACAGGTATCTGCAGTTTGCCACACCACCCTCTGATCACACCAGGAGTCAACATGCGCTAAATATTACGCCACTTCACCCCAAAACTGATTTGTTTAAGTATAGTTTTTTCCCCTTCACTATTGAGCTCTGGAACTTGCTACCCGGCGATACCAGCGGGCCCCTTTGGAGCAGTTACTGAGTGCAATATCACATGCGTGTTAAAGTAGATACTTCCATGTTCTTTTGCTTTCTGTGCTCTTGCTCTGTTCATTCTGTATCTTGTGTAGTACTATGAACCACAAATTTGTGCCATATGCTCATGTTTTTGTTTCTGCTTGTTATCACCTGATCATTTGTATGTCCACTCCTGCAATAGCCCTAATAGGGGCTGCAGTATGTATAAATAAATAAATAATAAAAATAACTGTTGAAAGTTGTTCGAATTGTACTAACATTGCACACATATGAGCAAATATACAAAAGCACTGAACAAACAAGTATCCAGCGGTGCGTAGGAGTATACAAAAGTTTAACACAAATCTACACAGGTATTGCCTCTAGCATGAAAAGATAACAGAACTAACCTTGACAACTGCATGCATATGACACATTATAAGGTAAATAAACACTGTGAAGTTCAAGCTACACAGAAGTGAAGTAATATGACACTTTTTTCCTAAACTGGTCAATATTGTTAGTAAGCACTAGGGATGGTGGCAGGCGATTCCACTCTGATGTAGTTCTAGGAATAAATGAATTTGAATATGATACAGTGCGACATTTCGGGATACCAACTTTGCAAGAATGATCTATGTGCAATAAAACATGAGCAGGCGGTAAGATAAGAGCAGTTTTAAGGGTGGCGTTCCATTTATAAATTTTAAAGAAAAGGCACATGCGCAATATCTTCCTGCGCAGTGTGAGTGGTTCAAGAGATAGAGTTGCTTTCATTTGCGTTACGCTTGATAAACGGCCGTAATCGTGAAAGATGAAACGCGATGCTCTCTTTTGGGTTGCTTCAAGTGCATTTATTAGTTAATTATTGCATGGATCCCATACTGAAGACGCGTATTCGAGTTTAGATCGAACAAGTGACATGTACAATAACAGTTTAACAGAAGCGGGTGCTAGAGAAAAATGTCGCCGAATGAAACCAAGCGTCCAAGCTGGTGGGGTTTAACGACCCAAAACCACCATATGATTATGAGAGACGCCTTAGTGGAGGGCTCCGGAAATTTTTGACCACCTGGGGCTCTTTAACTTACACCTAAATTTGTGCACAAGGGCCTACAACTTTTCCGCCTCCATCGGAAATGCAGCCGCCACAGCCGGGTTTCGAACGCGTGACGGGCGGGTCAGCAGCCGAGTACCTTAGCCACTAGACCACCGCGGCCGGGCAATCTATCTATCTATCTATCTATCTATCTATCTATCTATCTATCTATCTATCTATATATATATATATATATATATATATATATTTATTTATTTATTTATTTATTTATCTATCTATCTATCTATCTATATACATATCTATCTATCTGTCTTTCATCCATCTATCTATATATCTAGCCAATTACGTTTGGGCGCTCTAGTGGTCATCCCCTTAACTTGGCGTGAACCAAAATTTGCATGAGAGGATAAGATGGTTTGCGAATTTGACGTGCTGGTTAAGACATAAATAATGTCACAATCCTGTCCCGTAGTTCATCAAACACCTCACACCAGACAATGGCACACAGCCACGGTTGTGCCGCTGGTAGGCGGGTTTGTGCCACAGGTTATTAACACTTAGTATCTACCCAGAAAAGACGAGAGCACACATGGGCAATTTTAACGCACGATCTTTCGAAATACCTGACATCTGTAGCGCTGACGCGTCGAATGCAAAGAAACATGTAAGTGTCCCAGCAGAAATTGAACAAAAGCATTTTGCGTGGCAATGAAACATTGCCCCCAAAGCTACGCCAGGTCTCGGAACTACCTTTCAAACGGACGCTTATCTTCGTGAAACGTCAATCGTGGTTGCAATGCTTGCGTGCCAATAGTATAAACATTACATATGTACTTTTTGATACAGGCGCCACGTCAGTTTAACGTCAATGGTGATTTGTTGCAATGCGATGAAGTTGATTTACGTTGCAGTGTCCAGAGCCAGCATCCTCGCGAGCATCAGTGCTTCATAGCAGCTTCTGGAGCTCCTAATACGCATGTTCCAGTTGGCATCGTTGCACAAGTGCAAACAACTGGTTATACAAACTTCTGTAACTCTTCAGCAAATACCTGTGCGTGCAATATTGTACATATATGTAGCGTGATTTTATGACATATTGCTCAATAAAAATATCAACACCGTCACTTTCCCTTCGCATGAGTCACATAACGTCAATTTCCAAGTACTCGGGATCTGTCAAATTTTTTTGACAAGTTGACCAGATGTCCATGTGCCAAGATGACGTGGCACTGCGCTAGTGGTTTTCTGAGTGAACGGAACGTTGTGAATTTGTTTTCGCAAACTTCCACCACCACCAGCCAGACGTAAACGTTGTGCCAGAATGTGAAGCGCCTATAAAGAGTCTGATCGAGCACAAAGTATCTCTTCGCCCAACGCAGCGCTGCGGAATCGAGAGTGCTCAGTAGATTTCAGACAGGCGCTTACCTAAATATGCACTCTCCACCTGATCTACCCCCCGTGATGTGGAGCCACCCCAACACTTTTTCATATCACGTGGGAGTGTGCAGAGGCTGACGAAGAACATAACACCAATGGCACTTGGCACGAACAGGAGGCCCTGTTGTCTAGCCAAGCCCTGGTGAATGAGCTGCCACTGAGCCTAAGGAATAGCTCGTGCAAGTGGTGCTCCACTGCCGGAGAGACTACAATCTTCACCCTGTATATTTAATTTCTCAGCGCACTAGAGTTCTGATCTGTGTGGTTTATATATATATATATATATATATATATATATATATATATATATATATATATATATATATATATATATATATATATATAGTTTTGTAGTACTACTGCTAATACAACTTATACTACTTCTCTCAAGCCTCGCAGGTCAACCCACTTTCTCGTACCGGTACGCGAAAGGCACGCGTTGCGTTGTTACAAGAAGCATGAGCAGGTGCGATGTATGGCGGGCGCTTACAAAGCGCCTCGCTGGCTCTCTTTGTGCTCGTGGACAACTACTTGAGGCAATTTCTTTTGCCTGCAAAACATTTCTTTGCCGCATGACGTCCCGCTTGGTCGATGGCATTGTTCCCACCCCCACTGCGCATGCTCGCACCTCGCGTATTGTGCCGCTTGCTATCATCTCGCGCGAACTGTTTGCCCCCCCCCCTTCTCTCTCGCCTCGCAAGATCAACGCGGGCAGCGTCTGCTAGTAAAAAAAATGCCCTCACCTCCCTGAAGGAAATCGTTAGGAAATGCGAATGCGTTGCGTAGCATCCATAATGGCGTTTCGCACGTGAGGACCCAGCGTTAGGAGAATGATGTTTTTTTATGGGCGAAGCTCCTTATAGCGGCACCTGTTCCTCCCTCGTAGTCGTAGTAGTAGTATGTAACCAGTGTTACATTTTGACCTCCAAGGTTGTGCTGGTGGGAGATTTCTTGTGTGCGTTCTTGAACAATGAATAATTCGCAGCGTGCGCGTTAATTAAAAGCCGAATTCTGTCTTTCATTTCCCCTTAGCAGCCATTGGCAAGTGCGATGATCACTATCTGAAAAGAAAAGGTTGCTACGTTATACTCACTGGGCGTAACATCCTTGGTTTTAAAAAGGTTTAGTGAGCGTTGGGCCACAGTGCCATGAATACAGTGAACTAATATATACCATGAACTCGACGTGGTTAGAGGTGGGAAGTAGCCACGAAGCGCAAGACCTAAGAAAGTCTGCGTGTGCCTCCTCTCGTTCAGTCCTCGGAATGTCCGCTGGATAGCGATGCTTCTATTTGAGGAATATATCATGAAAAGATGCGAGATGATAGTACTTGGAGTGTTGAATAGGTGGACGAATGGACACACAGACAGATGCATGGACGGACGCACGAATGGCTGCACGGACGGAAGGATGCATGAACGGACGCAGGAGCGGATGTCTGGACGAACGCAGGGACGGACGCACAGATGGTTGTGTGGACGCACGAATAGACGCTCGCAAGGACGGGTGGTTGGATGCACGGGCGGCTACATCGATGCACGCTTAGACGGACGGAAGCAAGAACGAATGAACGAACAGATGTTTCGTTCCCACTCTCCATAATTCACTCCGTGGATATGCTGCCATTTTTTTATTTCTTACAGTGGACCGCCTTTAGCGCCATCCACCCCAAGTGGCGTTTTGTGTCGCAAGAAACGCGGTATGCTTTTCCAGCTCTGCTAACTGGCGTGCATAGTTAAGAAAATACTGTGAAGAGAACGGAGCCATGGAGCGTTCGTCCAGGGCAGATGTGCGAACATGTCGGCTCCCATTCACGCAAGCGTTTTCGCTCTAACTTTTGCTTCATCCAACAATAACTGTGCATCATTCGACGCCGTTTGTTGTGGTGCACCAGCGAACTCTAATTTCTTACCGGTGGGTATGATTTCCGGACTTTCAAAGGACGTTTGTTTACTTGCTGCAGAGACGTCAAGCACGTCGACGCATCGGCCGGGCTCTGGAAGTACGCCGCGACGACGCGTTAGAAAATGGCCTCCAACCTCGGTGTGTTAGTTGTAGATGGCATGGACATCGGTTCAGAGTTATCGGAATGCGTAGGCTGGATGCAAGTCCCCAGCAAGAACAAAAAAAATTGCCCGCAGCTTCCCTCGGGGGAACACTGAGGAGGATGCGGAGCATATAATTGGTTAACGGGGTGTTAAAGTGCGACTTACTTGGGTCGATGGCTAAATTGGTTAACGTGGTTGTGAAATGGGGTGTTAAATTGCGACTTACTTGGGTCGATGGCTAAATTGGTTAACGTGGTTGTAGGAGGGGGTGTTAAATGAGTGAACACGTACACACGTATGCGAAAGGGCGGCGCTGGTCGAAGGGACGTCGATCATTGTGTTTGTGGATTCGTTGGAATTCATTTCACCGCGACCTTGGACGTAGACGCGCCGTACAAACCAACGGACGAGCGGCAACTGAGCGAGCGAGCGCCGACCTTGAGTATATATACAGCGCGACGGCGCATGCGCTGTCAGCTGTCGAATGTTCTCGAAGGAGAAGCGCGCGCGGCACAGATGGTGGGCGACGGCGCATGCGAGCGCGTCAGCTGTCGAATGTTCGAGAAGCGGTGCGGACGGCGCGGACGGCGCACTACAAGGCGCGAGTATAAGATGCTTCCGCATCTAAAAACTTGCCGAGCGGGCGGCCTGTACGGCTAACGTGCGCACGTCAGGGATAGGATGCGGTAACGGCGGCTCCCGCACTGCTGCCTCACAGATCATGTTGAGACGCGCCGTGCAAGCTTCCAGAATTCCAAACCTTCCCCGGGATATCTTTAAGATAATATAGCCACGTGGAGAGGTAGATGTGAATAGGACAGATACTATCTTCAAGCGCCCGCTCGCAAATGCGGCTTCCCTAAAGCCTAGTTCACACTGAAACATCCGCTTTCTACGGCGACCGAAATTCCCCTGCCACCGAAACGCAGCGTCGTTCGCACTGGACGCGCCCCGCGCCGCCGAATATTCCATCTACTACGGGGCGAACGGGGTATGGATGCACTGTCACCCGGTTGTTGTCGCGGCTCGCAAACGTCACTACGCTATCCGGTGGTGTATACTTCGACGATTCTCGTACGCAAGAAGCAAGAAAAGACAATACTGCTTACTTCAAGTTGCTGTCTTGTAATGCACGAAGAGCAGAAAAACCACCGACGCCAGCGGCGTTGGTGGGCTCGTTTTGCTCTGCAAGACCGCAACAAGCTCGGTCACGCCAACAGCAATCTCGGTCACCTCTTCCATGAAATACGGACGCGAAGTAGGCACAGAGTAGGTTAAACTCCCGTTGGTTTCAGCATTCAGTTACGTGCACTGCGGCAAAACAAGTGAGTAGGGCTTGGCCGCCATTTTTCAAAATTGCTTGACTAGCGCTCCTATTGGTCCGCAGTGACCGATTCGGCGGCAGACGCCGCATAAATTGGTCCGAGAGCGATCGGCGCGGAGAGGGCCCTTCCGGTGGATCTCGCCGCCGCCGAATCGGATTCGGAGCACTTTCGGTGGCCGGAATGCTCAGTGTGAACGCGGCCTAACAGTGGAGCACGCGTTCGACGACACGATTTGCACGAACCAGTTCCAGAACATTTTCATCGTTGCCAAGCCGTTCGAGGTGAATGCGCGCGCCTACACCAGAGTCCTAAAGATAACTATGGGCAAAACTGTCATAGAGTTGGATGTTTAGGTGGCTGTGTCGGACGGCACATGTAAAGGAGTGATCCGCGGAAGCAATGTGTATCTCATCGTCGAAGAACTGACGAAGATAATTGTCACCCGGAGGAACCCCGACGCGCTTGGCATTCGAAGAATCGAAAAGACGCACACAGTGATCGTGTCGTTTGATGGACAAAAGCTCCCCCAGCACGTCCTGTGTGATGGTGTTTGGTATCCGTGTTTGTTGTACCGTAGGCAAGTGGACGTGTGCTATGCTTGTGGTGATCTGGGACACAGGTCTGATGTTCTCCCCAGAGGTGAAGACCAAAAGAAATTCCGCGAATGCGGCATGCTGTCACCATTACAAGAGCATCAATGTGATCCCCTATATGCCATCTATGGTGGCGCGCAACCCACGGCGTACCGCAACTGCAGAAAGTGCTTCCAGGTGCCGTACATCGTGCGCCAAAGACGACGGCACCGCCGCTGGCGCACGCAGCGTCACTCCGGCATAGCTGGTGGTGAAGAAGCCATGGTGGAAGAAGAATCCTTCTCCACCTCACATCGCAGCTGGTCGGCGATGCAAGGGCGCTACCGCTACAGAGGGCGCTCCGGCAGAAAATCGCCCTCTCACTCCACAGGGCGTGACAAAGGAAGCAGCCGTAGGGGACGCTCCCGATCTAGAGAACAATGGGCTTCCAGGGGACAAATCCAGAAGCAGATGTCTTCGGCGGACAAGGCCAGAATTAACGTCTCAAGCGGCTAAAAAGTAACGCAGAGCATTTCTCCAGAGCACAATAGAGAACAGTCAAAGATTTTAATGTTTGACTAAGAAAATACATAGCTAAAAAAGGTGTTACGAACGCTAATGTTCGAGTTGAGCGTTTCCGTAGCTCGCGTGAAACCCGTGAAGTCGCTGCGCTCATACCAGTTAGAGCACAAGGGTCGCATAAGTACAAAGCGGTTTCCCCCCCCCCCCAGCGAACGAGGAATGTGAGGCAATGCAAAGTGATATATTGTCACGATGAATCAAAGTACTGGGGGGGGGGGAGGTGTTAAACCACCGAGTTTCTAGCTCTAGGACGACGCGTCGGTCGTGGCTGGCTCTCGAGCGAAGAAGCCAAGATCATTTTTCCTCCATATTGGGAGCCGATCTTGCAGTCGACCCACTACGTGTGGGTGGCATGATCCCCCCTTTCGAAAAGAAAAAAAAAGTCCCAAAAGAGTGGAAGAAGATGATGATGATGATGATCCTTGACACTCTGGCGAACACCCACAAAGGGGGATCGGCCAAGAACTGGGTGGCAGGATCTTAACTAAAAGGCTAACGGTTTTTCAAAGAAAACGTAATTTTGGGCTGAAAAAAAAATATAGAAAGAAAAGCCGAAAATCGAAAAAGGAGAATATCTGAGCAGGGAGCGATGCAGGCCATCAGATGCGATTTGAGACAGAGGTAATGGTGGGTCTAAAACTATATATATATATATATATATATATATATATATAGGCAGATTAACATGGCAATCGCTTTGTTTCAATTATGTTGTAGTGAAGAAGATGAATGCTACTCAGAAGGGCAGGGGGTATGACTCAGTCGGTGAAGAAGACGACGTTTGGTTGGCTGGAGACTCAGGCTTCTCATCAGCTTAATTGGTCTTTTGCGCTCCGATTGCCTGACTTCACACCAATCTATCTCGCAGAATTCCTGGCTATTACATTGGCTCTTCGAAAACTAAATTATCAGCAATCAAAAGCTATTATTATTTCGGATGCTTTGTCTGTATGTACACATCTAACGTCCGCAAAGAAGTCTCCTCTTCTCAGGATATTTTGGTCTCTCGTACCGCATAGCCTATCAGAAGTTCGGTTTATTTGGGTCCCCGGGCATGCTGGAATTGAACTAAATGAAATTGCTGATTCGCTCGCTTCGGCATCTTTAAATTTCCCTGTGGTGCCAGTAGCTCCACAGTTTCCTTTTATTACTGCCGAACGATTCAAACGCCTGTTAATCTTAAAAATGAACGAAACGTCGCTTCTACAATCTGAAGAATTTCGGCACTTGCAATTCACATGGAACACCGCAAAATGCCTTTCCCGTCAATGTGAGGTGACCCTCACAAGCTTTCGCTGTAGAGTTCCTCTGTTAAATTTTTATCTCAACAAATCAGGATTTTCATTAACTAACCTATGTGTAGTTTGCAATGAACCGGAAACAATAGATCACTTTCTTCTCACATGCCGCCGCTTCGCCTCACTGCGCCGAATAATTCTTGAAAGACCGATTGGTATGCTCGGATTGCCAGTCAATACATCCACCGTATTATCGTTTGGAGCCAGTCAGTTGGGTGTGGGCCACAGTGCTATTCTGTCAGCGCTACATAAATTCATTCAGGCAACCGGAAGGATACGCTGCTAGTGGTACTGCCAGATATATCCAATTCTTTCTTCCCCTTCCTCATTCTTGTTAATTCGTTTTATATATTCTGTTTTATCGTATTCTTCTACAATTTTATCACGTTTTTTTTTCAAAGGAACATTTATTGTTTCTATCTAATTTCTCTTTATATTTTTTTTAGCAAGCGTTATAAAAATTATCTATCATGAGGTACAGTGTGGCCAATCCCCCATGTGGGTATGAGCCAAAATCTTCTAGGAGACAAGACAAGACAAGACAAGACTCAGGCTGGTTCCGCCATTACCACTTGACGTGTCGTGACTGCTCTCCTGTTTTATAAAAGAGTGCAACTCTAAAACGCCTCATTATAATTGGTGGAGGTGCTGGGTAACGCCTAATCCTGGAACTCCGAAACCGTACGTTGCCTCCAGTTGCTACGATGTCCACGGACGAGGATCAGCAGGCGGCCGCCTCGGCTCCAATTACTGCAGCTCCTGTCTGTCTTGGCTCCTTTCGGCAACGCGATCCACCTACTTTCAGTGGAAGCGATGACAAAGACGCGGAAGACTGGCTCGACGAATACGACCGGGTGAGCAAGCACAACAAGTGGGACGATGCACACAAGCTTACTGTCGTCCAATTTTATTTGACCGACGTCGCCAGTCTGTGGTACCGCAATCACGAGAGAGACCTCCCCACCTGGTCGGCCTTCCGAACGGCGTTTGCGGACTTGTTTGGCCGTCCAGCACTTCGCAAACTACGGGCCGAACAGCGCTTGCGTACCAGGGCTCAGCAGAATGGTGAGCATTACACCAGTTATATCGAAGATGTGGTCGACCTTTGCCGGCGTGTCAACTCGGCCATGACAGAAGCCGAGAAGATCAAACACATCTTGAAAGGCGTGACTGACGACGCATTTCAGATGCTTGTCGCCAAAAGCCCGCAAACGGTAGCGGAAGTGATCCAACTGTGTCAGAGCTATGATGAGCTCTGGAAACAGCGTGACACCACTCGTCGTGCTACCGCGCCATGTCCAACCATCTCCGCTTTAACGTCGGCTGGCTCTATAGATCACACCACTTTGCTTCTCGAGATCAAGCAATTTGTACGAGAAGAGGTCGCACGCCAGTTGTCCCTCGTGCCTTATACCTCCGAAAGTGCCCCATCTACTTTAGCGCCATCAATACAGCGAGTAATCCAGGAGCAAGTGCCCGAGGCGCTACCAACAGCTCACGCACCTCCTGTGGCTGCTCCCTTAACCTATGCCGAAGCACTGAACGGAACCCGACGTCCACCTGTCGCGAACGGCCACGTTTCTTTGTCGCGAACGCCTACGTCCACGCGTCCCTTTGTCGTACAGACTGAGCCTATGTACCAGGCTGCCCGTCCGTTCTCCCGACCACCACCTCCACGCTTTCAGAACCCTTGGCGCACTCAAGACAACCGCCCCATACGCTTTGCCTGTGGAATTGCGGGTCACGTGGCACGATTTTGTCGACGGCGTGAGTTTTTTCCTGCGTGACGACGTCAGGCCCAACAATTATGATTTACCCCCACGACCGGAGCCGGCTGTATATGGCGAGACTTCCACCATGGACACATTTTCACCTCGCCGGAGCTTGAACAGACACCGGTCACCTTCACCTCAACGCCGTTCCCTTTCTCCTATGCTCCGTCGACCTCGCCCTGTCCCTGAGGAAAACTAGGAGCCGCGGTTTCGGGGGCAAGAACTGCGGATCTTTCGAACTCCACAAGACCTTGTTTTTCGCCGTCCAACGTCGTTGCTGTCTCCGTTGAAGGTATACCAGTTTTTGCATTGGTCGATACTGGCGCCGCAGTGTCTGTAATGACTGAAAAACTTTGCCGTCGACTAAAAAAAGTCACAATGCCTCTACACGACTTCGTTTTAAGCACTGCGAGCGAGCAACGAATTCGCCCTTTTGCTGCATGCACAGCACGTGTCGTTATTGCTGACAATATATATGTCGTCGAGTTCGTAGTGCTCCCGCAGTGTTCCCATGACATTATATTAGGCTGGGACTTTCTCTGCACTCATCATGCCGTCATCGACTGTGCTCGCGCGGAAGTGGAGTTCGCGCCGTTATGCGACGCTGCTTCACTCGACTCGTCCCTTTCACCTGCAAAAGTTTTCGTTGCCGCCGACACTTCGATACCCCCGTTCTCGTCCGCCCTAGTTCCGCTTTCCTGTGACGTCTCTAGTGGCTCAACTGTTCTTTTTACGCCTTCTGTAACCGCTGTTCGCCGCAAGTGCTTCCTGATTCCTTTCGCCGTTCTTGATATTCACGATGGATCAAGTGCAATTTTTGTATCAAATCCGTTTCCCTCGCCTTCTAAGTTACTGTGCGGAGAGTGCCTGGGCTTTGCCGATGACATTGATCCCTCAAGTGAACGTGTAGTTCCTGACCACTCGACTACGCTACCTATTGATGCTGTTGATTGCTGCGCGTCATCCCCTTCCCCATCATTCACCGACGCAATTTCGCGCTGCATCGACCCCAACCTTACGGCCCAGCAGCGCACCGACATCATTGCCCTCCTCGAGCGCTTCCGTGCCAGCTTCGACCACCAGCAACTGACTTTGGGCCGTGCTTCCACTGTATCTCACGAAATCGACACTGGCCTTCACGCTCCTTTACGTCAGCGTCCGTATCGGGTATCGGCATCTGAGCGTCGCATAATCGCGGAACAAGTTGACGACATGTTGAAGCGAGGTGTTATTGAGCCCTCTAACAGCCCGTGGGCCTCCCCAGTTGTTCTAGTCAAGAAAAAGGATGGCTCATTAAGATTCTGCGTCGACTACCGCCGGTTGAATAAGATCACGCGCAAAGATGTTTACCCGCTACCTCGCATAGACGATGCCCTTGACTGCTTACAAGGCGCGGAGTTCTTCTCGTCACTAGATCTGCGTTCAGGTTATTGGCAGGTTCCCATGGCTGAGGCTGATCGCCCCAAGACGGCTTTTGTTACCCCTGATGGCTTATATGAATTTAACGTCATGCCATTTGGGCTCTGCAATGCGCCTGCCACTTTCGAGCGCATGATCGACAACATCCTCCGTGGCCTGAAATGGAAGACATGTCTGTGCTATTTAGACGATGTTGTAATATTTTCAAGCGACTTTTCAACGCATCTTCAGCGGCTCGAGACAGTGCTTACTTGCCTCACCGCCGCCGGTCTACAGCTCAACTTGAAGAAGTGCTGCTTCGGCGCTCGACAACTCCTAATTTTGGGCCATGTTGTATCTAGAGATGGCATTCTTCCGGATCCGACGAAACTCCGTGCCGTTGCCGAATTTCCCAAGCCGAAGACCTTAAAAGAACTTCGCAGCTTCCTCGGTTTATGTTCATATTTTCGTCGTTTTATTCGCAACTTCGCCTCCATCATATCGCCCTTGACTGACCTTCTTGCCGGCAACAAAGACCTTTCTAGTTGGTCGTCAGCTTGTGATGATGCATTTGCCACACTCCGCCACGTTCTTACGTCACCTCCTATACTGCGACATTTTGATCCTCTTGCCCCGACGGAAATACACACGGATGCTAGCGGAGTTGGCCTCGGTGCTGTGCTCGCCCAGCGTAAACCTGGATTTGATGAGTACGTCGTCTCTTACGCCAGCCGTGCACTCATAAAAGCAGAAGCCAACTATTCAGTCACCGAAAAAGAGTGTCTAGCCATCATATGGGCCATAGGCAAGTTTCGACCATATCTTTACGGGCGCCCATTCAGCGTGGTTACAGATCATCATGCATTATGCTGGCTCTCCTCGTTAAAAGATCCCACCAGCCGGCTTGCCCGTTGGGCGCTTCGGCTACAAGAGTACGACATCCACGTCGTTTACCGATCTGGCCGAAAACATTCCGACGCAGACGCGTTGTCCCGATCACCTCTACGATGTAGTGACAAGCCGCCGTCTTCGCCTGCCCCCGACGTATCTGCACTTAGTGACAGTGACATGCGACAGGAGCAACGAAAAGATCCTTGGATCGCTTCACTTATCAACTTGTTGAATCAAACTCCCTCGCAAAATATCCCTAGAGGTATGCGCCGTCAAATACAGCACTTCGTTATCAGAGATGGTTTGCTATACAGACGTTATTATCTCTCCGAAGGACGCCAATGGCTTCTAGTCATTCCCAGAAGTCTCCGCTCAGACATATGCGCCTCCTTTCACGCCGACCCACAATGCGCCCATGCTGGAGTGTTAAAAACCTACACCCGCCTGTCCCACCGCTACTACTGGCGTGGAATGTATCGCTTCGTCCGTCGCTACGTACGTTCCTGTCTCGCTTGTCAACGCCGGAAGAATCCCACTCCAACTTCTCCAGCTCCACTACAACCCTTACCTTGTCCTGCCTGACCGATTGACCGCGTTGGTATTGATCTTTATGGACCTCTTCCGATTACACCGGCTGGAAACCGCTGGGTAATCGTCGCTATCGATCACCTTACGCGCTACGCAGAAACTTCACCACTCTCTTCTGCGTCAGCCAGCGACGTCGGTCGTTTCATACTGCATCAGATCATTTTACGTCACGGTGCACCACGTGAACTCCTGAGTGACCGAGGGCGTGTGTTTTTGTCGGACGCTGTCGAATCGCTTCTCAAGGAATGCCAAGTTATTCATCGCACCACCACCGCGTATCATCCTCAAACAAATGGCATTACAGAAAGATTCAACCGTACATTAGAAGATATGCTGTCGATGTACGTCGCAACCGATCACACCAATTGGGACAGTATTCTCCCTTTTGTAACCTACGCGCATAATACTGCTGTCCAGACAATCACTGGTTTCTCGCCATATTTCCTCCTTTATGGCCGCGAGCCCTCTTGCACGCTAGACACCATCCTTCTTTACCACCCGGATGTTGCTGAGTCGACGACGATGTCACAAGCTGCTAAATACGCGGAAGAGTGTCGTCAGCTTGCCCGCTCCTTCACAAGTGCTGAACAGCAACGCCAGAAACACCACCGCGATAGCCCGACGCCTCCGGCTTCTTATGCATCGGATGAACTTGTCTGGCTTCGCATCCCTTCAACCAGCCCTGGTCTCTCAACGAAACTGATGTACAAGTATGACGGAACCTTACCGTGTGGTTAAACAAACTTCACCCGTCAATTACATCGTGGAGCCGCTTGAACAGCCCCATGATCAACGACGCCGTGGACGTGAGACCGTCCACATAGACCGCCTAAAACCGTATTACGATCCCTCTATTGTCTCCTGCCCATGAGTCGCCAGGATGGCTCTTTTCCGGAGGGGAGGAAAATGTAGTGAAGAAGATGAATGCTACTCAGAAGGGCAGGGGGTATGACTCAGTCGGTGAAGAAGACGACGTTTGGTTGGCTGGAGACTCAGGCTGGTTCCGCCATTACCACTTGACGTGTCGTGACTGCTCTCCTGTTTTATAAAAGAGTGCAACTCTAAAACGCCTCATTATAATGTATTCAAATACCGCAGAGCAGACGTCCCTGTGGCTATAACCGAATTTATTGCTGCCAAACGACAAAATTACTGCCACATTTAATTCTAATCCCAATTTTTCAAGTGGAGCTACCAGGTATCTTTTCCGCTGATGAGAATACCGGCGACAGAACAAAAAGAAGTGATCTATCGTTTCCATTTTTTCGCAAGTCTGACATAAAGGCTGACGCCTTTAGACCAACATTATGCAAATAATAATTCAGTTGAGGAATTCTGCAACGCAATCTTGTAAAAGTAACTTCCAAGTGCCGTGTTGCACACCACTGTCTATTCCAGCGGCATCTTAGATGTGCGAAATCTCGATATTTATCCAATGAGTAGCAGTCGTATTCACGCAAACAGAGGTTTCTAAACCTTATTGCTGTCGCGTAAGCCGTATCAGGCAAAATCGGGATAATGGGACCGCTAAGAGATACTGTGGCTAGTGCATCCGCCATCTCATTGAGATATATGCCACGATGACCTGGTACCCATAAGAGCTGCAGTTTTTTCAAGTTTGTCGGTATGAGTTGTCGAAACATGTGCATAAGTGTTAAGTTGGCTCCTGAAGACAGAGCAGCACATACTGAAAAAGAATCTGTAATTACGACTGCTTCCGATTCGCCCAAAGGAAGTTTCCGTAGTGCCAGTAGAATAGCGAATAATTCTGCCTTGAATATTGGTGTGTAATCTGGGAGTCTAATCGAAAAGGACCAGTCAAGGGAACGTGAGAAGATACCTGCCCCAGCCTTTTCAGTTGATACGGATGCATCGGTCGCAATTATGTTGTTCAAGTTCACATGCGCCAAGTAATCCTGCAGCCGATCATTTAAATATTGAAATGGCATTTGCTTTGCGTTAGAGGGATAAATATTCTCAAATTCTATCTTAAGATCTATGTTAACGTCTCTTGTTGTGAAAATATGTTTTATTTTGACGTTCAGTGGTTCTAGCAGCGCTTGAACAAACAAGATCTGTGGGCAGTGGAATCGTGACCACCAAGTTTCAAAAAATAAACTTGGTTCTTTAATAAAAGCATAAAATGATGCTCTCTTGGGCACAGTGTATAGTTTTAAAAATGTTTGGATAGTAAGCATTTTGAATCTATTCAACAATGACGGTAGACGCGCTTCCATGTATAGCACGTTGTTAGCAACAAACTTGGGCAGTCCAAGGCACAGTCGTAAAGCCTCCCTTTCTAATAGTATTAGCGGTCTCATTTTATATGTCGCACTGCCCGAAAATAAGACGCAGCCGAATTCCATGATAGGACGAATGTACATTTTATAGACCATTACCAATGTATTTCTTCGCAACCCCCTTTTTATGTTGCTGAGCTTGCGTAACCACCCCATGGCTCGTGTTGCTTTGGACGTAATGTGATCGATGTGGCTTTTCCAATTTAACGAGCTGTTATAAATGATGCCTAAGTATTTAAGTGAATCCACCTGGGGAATCTGCTCTGTGCCATACATCAAGGAGATGTTGACAGGATCCTTGAACGAGAACGCTAGAAGCGCGCTTTTGTTTACATTTAGAGACATTCCAATTTTTTGAAGCCATTCCTCTATCATGTTTAGGTAATTCTTGAATGTCTGATAAAGTAATTGCAGATCACTGTTTGTCGCAAAGAAAGCAATGTCATCTGCATAAACATATAAATGAATATCGCTATGTGTTGGAATCGAACTGAGGAAGATGTTAAACAACACCGGTGAGAGCACCGCACCTTGTGGTACGCCACGGTATTGTCGATATCTGTTAGAAAAACAACCCCTTTGAAAGCAATAAAACTCTCTCTCCCTTAAAAACTCTGCTACCCATGATGTCATGTATTTTGGTAAGTGTGACCTTTCCATCTGCTCTATTAGTATTTTATGCTCCACTTTGTCATACGCCTTGGCCAAATCCAGAGTAACTAATGCACAATACTCTCTTCTACGCCTAGACAACTGTATACGACTCTCCAAATCCGCGTGTGCACACCATATGGAGCATCCCGATTTAAAGCCAATTTGACTGGGGTTCAATATTGATTTCTCCTCAATGTATTTTATCACACGTGCATTCAAAACTCTTTCAGTTAGTTTAACCAAATTAGATGTAAGAGAAATTGGCCTCACATTGTCAAGTGTATACCCAAGCCCCTGTTTTTTAAGTATCGGAATTATTTTGGAAAGTTTCAAATCCGCCGGTATCCAAGAATTTTTCAAAGAGTAATTAACCATATTACAGAGTTCATGTGGGGAAATGTCATATAGTACTTTTATCATTGCTGAAGTTACTCCATCTGGTCCAGGTGCTGTAGGAGGTAAGTGCCTCACTACACCCGCTAGTTCCGCTAATGTCACCTCGTTGAACTCCTCCCCTGCAATTGGCTTTACTATGTGTCTTGGCATTGTTGATCTGAATCTTTCTTCTAATCCTTTAGCAACATTTTCTAAGATTTCAGTGAGTTCGCTAGGCGATAGAATTGAAGAATCAATATTGGCTGATGGTGGTATCATTTTTCTGGAACGCAAAAATCTGAAAAGCGCCTTTCTTTTGTATGGTTTTGAAAGATAGCTAAATTTGTTAGTGTCATAGTCATCTTTTGCTTTGCGTACTGTGCGTTTAAAATCTGCTGCCACGTATTTATATTCACACCAGTTTTTTGGGCATTGGTTGTGGATAAGTTGCTTCCACGCCGCTTTTCGTTTTCTATACCCCCTCGTACAATCAGCGTTCCACCATGGGCTAAACGACCCGCCTGTGACTGAAGTTATTGAAAAAGTTGACTTTTTTATTGCTCTTTTCAGTACCGCACACAAACTCATAGCCCGAATGTCTTCCTGCATGTCCTTGCGAAGAACCAAAGTAGGCTTCAAGTCTTTTTGTAAACGCTCATAATTTACAAACGAGCCAATTTTACCAGTTAAAAATATCCCGGGAAAGTTAATATCAAAGCTAATAGGAAGGTGGTCACTGTTTGTTGCGCAATCTAATGTTTTCCACGACGAAATGTTTAGTGAGGAGCTGCAAAAGGTCAGATCTATCGCCGACTTTGATTGTCTCCTAATAAACGTAACAGTGGGGAAATTTGCACAAGATAAGTTATTATCAACAGTCCATTCCCACAAGCGCCTTCCATTTACATCAGTCTTGAAACACCAAGACACGTGGTGTGAATTGAAGTCACCAGTTAATATTACATCCTTCCTGCAGGAAGCTAACATTGCATCTAAGCATCTTGTGTCCTGTACTCCTACCGGAAAGTATGCGTTAACAAAAGAAAAAGGGGAACAGCCTGGCAGAGTGATGTCTAATACCATAATTTCATAGTTAGAACCCATGCACAAGTAGTTAGTCTTCGCTCTATGACTAAATTTAGTTGATATAAAAGTGGCAAGTCCACCACCTCTGCTAGGTCTGTCTAAACGAAATAAGCGATAATTTTTTAGGTAAAATTTTTGTCCGTTTGTAAGCCAAGTTTCTTGTAAAGTAATAATATCTGGGGAAATTTGCGAAGAAATACACAATAGATCTGTGGTAACCGACGCTATTGATCGACAATTCCACTGTAATACTTTTAAAGAGCCTATTTTGACTCTATAAACCCGCCGCAGAGACTGCTTGATCCAAAAGATCTTTCTTCAAAAAGTCTTTTTTGGAGAGGTTCTCCAAAACGTCTTTCTTTGACAGGAACTTTTTAGATTTTGATTTCTGTGAAGACTTTTTCGATAGGGGAGATCTGGCGCGCTTCAAGAAATTATGAGATTCCGCATCCATATCTGTGAATTCATCAGTGTCATCTGATACAGTTTCTGGATCTGTCCGCAGTATCGTATTGGAGGGTCCTGCTTTAGGAGATGCGCATCGTGTAGGAGCTATCGGACTTTCTGTCCCGGCACAATTTGAAACCTCCAAATCCTGTGAAGTCTGATTTTTCATAGACACTGAAGCAATGATTTGGGTCAACTGAGATGTTAACAATTCAGCCACGACTCCAATAATACTGCTGGCAAGACGCTCCATCGCCTTTTCCGTTGCCTTCTCTACAGCCTCTGCTATATATTTTGCTAACGATGCATCCATAGCAGTGGTGTGTCGTGCTGTTACGCTTGCGTAACCTTTCGAGCGTTCTTGTAATTAAGTCACAGCTTCCCTCCGGGAGCAACGCCTGCGTTCCACAATTTCCAGCAGCTTAACTTCTCGTTCTTTCGCCTCACGATCTGAAGAGTCCGCAGGATGCGCTTCATGACATAAACAGCACTTCTCTTCCGTCGAGTTGCACTTACGGCAGTCGTGATTTTCTCAGCATAGTCGACATCTGGCAGTTGATCTGCACCCTTTCAGGCTGTGGCCATATCTCCAACAATTCAAGCACTGCAGTGGATTAGGGGATAGAGGCTCTACCTTATAGATAAGAGGCCAAGCTTTAATTTCAGATGGTCTTATCGTTCCCGCAAAGATTACTATGACTGATTCGGTAGGTGATTTTTTATTGTCAACCAGACGCGTGCACCTGTATACTGACACTGCACCTGCTACTTAAAATAACTCAAGAATTTCTGCAGGGGTCAGGCTCGTATCTACACCGCGGACTATGCCTTTCGAACATGCCAGATGCGCTGGAATAAACGGGCTCACCGGCTGTGCTGCAAATTCGGAACAGTTGAGAAGCTCTCGGACGCACTCCTGATCGGCAGAGCAGCACAAAATACCACCACGACCGAAATGCCGGACCTCAGTGATCTTTTGAAAGTGTGTTGTGGCTTTCCGAAGCTCCATTTGAATCATCTTCGGGTTCTTCATAGGTATCGTACCTCCATTGGTCGGTACCAGAGTCACGGGGACGTTAATAACCCCACTGCAAAGAAAAGAATCAATCGGCCAATCCTTGACCGGTATAGATGCTAGCCAAGGAGAAGGCCCTTGGCCAGGTGAAGAAACCGACATCTAGATAGCCTGAGTCGCTTGAACTCAGAAAATCATATGGCACAAACCACAAACAACTGCCAAAAAACACTAAAACAACAAAGAAGCAAACGTTAAACTCAAGTGCAATCCCGCTGCCCGTCGTTCAAGCCGTTCCAACCCGTGAGCAGCAGCGCAGAACAGGATCAACGCGAACAGGAACGATCAGCACGAACGATCAGCTCGAAAAAGATGGCGCGCTGCGTGGCACGTTCGATAGTGGAAGAAAAGTACATAGCACCACCCTGATGTTACACCATAGGCACGTGAAAAAAAGCGCAAATTCGGATAAAATAAAAGTAGAAATTAAAGAGCGTGCCAATATACGAAACGTCAATGAACGAAGAAGCAAGTTTACAAAAAAGGTTACAAACAACGCGCAATAAATTGATTCATGCGCAACACATGAACGACGTCCGGCGTCGTTCTTGTCCTGCTCCGTGGCTGCGGTGTTGAGTCCGGAACCACTTCGTAGTTCACGTCATTGACGTGGCGTAACACATTATACGGCCCAAAGTACCGGCTTAGTAACTTTTCACTAAGGCCACGGCGGTAGACGGGCGTCCAAAACCAAACTTGGTCTCCGAGGTTGTAAAACACTTCTCTGTGGACGGTGTTATAGCGTCGTGCGTCTGTCTGCTGTTGCTGACCGATGTGCAGTCGCGCGAGCTGCCGGGCTTCCTCAGCACGCTCTGCGAAATCTTCGGCATCAGTTGCCAACTCGTCTTCGTCTTGACACAATAGCATTGAGTCCAGCATGGTCTGCCCCTCGTGGCCGTAGAGAAGCCAAAATGGCGTGAATCACGTGGTCTCTTGAAGAGCGGTATTACAGGTGAAGGTCACATAAGGTAAGATCCGGTCCCTTGTTTTGTGCTGTACGTCGATGTACATTGAGATCATGTCTGCGAGAGTCTTATTCAGTCGCTCGGTAAGTCCGTTCGTTTGTGGGTGGTTCGCAGTTGTCTTTCGGCATCTGGTGTTGCTCAGTTTGAAACCTTCGCCATAAGCTGCGCCGTGAACGCCGGTCCTGTGTCCGTTATTATCTGAAAGGAGCACCATGTCGTAACTCAATGTGGCGCATGTAAAACTTTGCTACCTCAGCAGTCGTGGCTCGTGGAATTTTCTGCATCTCAGCGTAGCGTGTCAAAAAGGCGGTCGCGACAATCACCCATTTGTTGCTGTCCACAGACAGAGGAAATGGCTCATGAATGTCCGTGCCGACTTGGTTGAACGGCGTGCAAGGTACTTCAATGGGCTGAAGCACACCAGCTGGTTTAATAGACGGTAGCATTCGGCGCTGATATTCCCGACAGCTCTTGATGTACTTCTTGACGCTCGCCGAAAATCCTGGCCAATAGTACCTCTCGCTCATTCTGGCAAGTGTCCGTGAGTAGTCCAGATGACCGGGTGTGGGTTCGTCATGGCAAGCGAAAAGGACGTCGTCTCTCATGTCACGAGGAGGAAAGCACACCGCCAGGAGGAAAGCACGCTTGTTAGAACGAACGTTTTTCTTGTACAGCACACTGTCTCGAAGGCAGAACGATGTCAAAAAGCGGGATAAATGGCGTGGTGTGATTGCACTCTGGCCCCCTAAATGATAGATGATTGGACGAATCTCTGCATCATCTTGCTGCCGTTTGCTGAAGTCTGACGAGCTAATGAGCTAATTCCACCAGTTTGTCACGATGAATCACAAGTACCACAATTACTGGGGGGTTTATTAAACCACCGAGTTGCTAGCTCTAAGATGATGCGTCGGTCGTGGCTGATGATGATGATGATGATGATGATGATGATGATGATGATGAACCTTCAGCTTTGCTGGCACTCGCCCACAAAGGGGGATCGGCCAAGAACCGGGCGGCAGGATCATCAAGTGTGCTAGGTCAGGCATTCAGGTAGTCTCGTAGCCGTAGATAATAACACTAGGCTAACAGGGTAATCTATTTGTTGCCCTTATGTACTCGCACACAGCAGAAAAAACTTCCCTGTGGCTATAACCTAATGTAATCCCTCCGAAGGATAAAATTAGTTCCACGTTTATTTTTAAACCTAGCTTCTCAATTGGTTCGACCAGGTATCTTTTCCTTTGATAAACATAACGTTGACAGGATAAAAAGAAATGATCTATTGATTCCGATTCCTTGCAAAAGAGACACAACGGAGATGCTGTTAGTCCAGCTTTATGTAGGTAGTAATTCAGATGCGGAATTCTGCATCGTAATCTGGTGATTGTAATTTCTAACTGCCGAGATACACACCACTGTTTGTTCCAGCAGCCCCGCCGCGGTGGTCTAGTGACTATGGTACTCGGCTGCTGACCCGCAGGTCGCGGGTTCCATTCCCGGCTGCGGCGGCTGCATTTCCGATGGAGGCGGAAATGTTGTAGGCCCGTGTGCTCAGATTTGGGCGCACGTTAAAGAACCCCAGGTGATCAAAATTTTCGGAGCCCTCCACTACGGCGTCTCTCATAATCATATAGTGGTTTTGGGATGTTAAACCCCACAAATCAATCAATCAATCACTGTTTGTTCCAGCAATATCTTAGATGTACGAAGTCTCTGACATTATCCAATGATAATTTTCCTATTTCTTTGTGCAAACAAGAATTTCTATATCTGAGTGCTGTTACGTAGGCGAACTCAGGTAAAATAGGTAAGAGCGGTCCGCTTAAATATGCTTTGGCTAACGAGTCTGCCATCTAATTTGGATAAATCCCGCAGTGGCCAGGTATCCATAGCAATTGAAATATTTTTCAGGTTTTCTGGTAATAAACTGCTAATCATACTCAATAATGTCAAATGTTGTGCTGTAGATAGTGCAGTGCATACTGAGAGAGAATCGGTAAGTATGACCGCTTCGGATTCGCTTGCAGGAAGTTTACGAAGCGCTAAAATTAGAGCAAATAATTCAGCGATGAATGTAGGCGTGTAATCTGGTAATCTAATTAAGAAATACCAGTCGAGAGAAGTACAAAAGATGCACATTCCAGCTTTTTTGTTCAATACGGATGCATCCGTGGCAATAAGGCTGTTTATGGACAGATGAGTCAAGTAATTGTTTAACCGAGTATTTAAATATTGAAGGGGCAGTTGTTTCGCATTAGAGGGTGGCTGCCTCTCGAGCGGAGAAGAAGCACGCGATCTTCTTTTTTCCTCCAGGTTGAGAGCCGCTCTTGCAGTCAACCCACTACGTGTGGGTGGCAATGTCTACTACTGATGTCCCTGAGGAAAATGTACTAACGCCTTTAGCGGCAATTGAGCAATCCATCAAACAAGTGAGGGAGGCTTTAGCCATTCAATCTTGCAGAATAGAGCGTGTAGACGGAACGTCTACCACGTGGCACGTCGAGTAGGAATCCTTGAATCTAAAATAAAAATGATCGACTTCAGCAAAACCGGCACTGGTACGATTCCAGAAGGCAAGAGATTGCGGCAGGAAAAGGACAACACGAGTTCGCCGCAGGCAATGATCATTTGATAACATTCAAAATGGCGGACCACACCAAAAACATATTCATTTGGCAGTGTAATTGCGAAGTCTCTCAAGGCATAAAGCTGCTCTACTGCAGCTCATCAAAGCCCCAATGTCAAAGCCGCAAGTCCTGCTCTTGCAGGATACCCTAAGCGAATACGTTGTTCTCTCAGGCTACAGTACGGTTAGTCAGAAAGGTGAAAATTGCAGGGGTATGGCCACTTTGGTCAGGAAAGACACCTACTTTAAGTCAAAATTTGCGACTGCGATAAGAGATCTGGGCTCGGGGCACAAATAATTGAAATCATTCCAAACGGCGAAATCTGAGGTAACATATTTGTGTTCAACCTGTGGAGCCCTCCTTCGGTTTATAAACATATGATGATGAGGATGAGAGATGTGTACAATGATATGGTGCGTGCTGTATAGAGGCCTTAAAATTCCTCACGCTAACGCGGGTAAAAACATTAGTATTAAAATCATGCCAGTGGCATGATATGTATAGTGTAGTGGGCAATTCGCAAGACAATGACAAGTGGGATCATCGCTGAGTGCGATGCGCGAGCGGGTGCATGAGCTGTAGACGCTGGACTTCTCGAGCATTTGTGCTCATACGGGCTATGTTCCTACTACCTTGCGTCGCTATTAAACTCTCTTGCAAAGTGTTAGAGGTGCTTGGTATGACTAGCAGCCATTTACGACCCGCCACTTGATATTTACGATGGTATAACAGGTCATCCCGTGTGGCAAAATGCGTTGCTTGGCGGCGAAAAGCACCCGGGTAACTGGAAGTTGATGCGTCAGAAAGCATATTCAAGAGCGAGACAATCCAAGGGTCCTTCCACTGTTCGGATGGAATGTCTGTGACGCTGACGGCAGAGAGCGGAAGGTCAAGGGCAGATATTTCCGTATCATCAGATTTCACGGGTGATCGTAAAAGCGCATCTGCGTCAGAGTGCTTTCGCCCCAATCGGTAACGACGCGTATGTCGAATTCCTGGAGGCGTAGTGCCCAACGTCCGAGGCGGCCAGAAGAATCTTTCAGGGAAGCCAACCAACAGAGTGGGTGATGGTCAGTTACCACATCAAAAGTTTGGCCGTACAAATAGGGGCGAAACTTGTTTAACGCCCACACAATCGCGAGGCACTATTTTTTCGTAACAGAATAGTTGGCTTCTGGCTTAGTGAGGGCGCGGCTGGCATAGGCGACCACATACTTCGTAAAACCTGGTTTGCGTTGCACGAGTACTGCACCAAGGCCGACGCCACTTGCATCCGTGTGTACTTTGCTCGGTGCAGTATGGTCGTAATAGTGCCGTACGGGTAAAGAGGTAAGGAGTTGGTGCAGTGTTGCGAAGGATTCGTAACAGGCTGCTGTCAAATTCGAAACATCGGCAGGGCCAGCAAGGAGTTTGGTGAGTGGAGCGATGATGGAAGCAAAGTTCCGGACAAACTGACAAAAATAGGTGCACAGTTTCACAAAGCTCCATAGTTGTTTAACTGTAGTCGGCTTAGGAAATTCGCCAACAGCGCGAACCTTAACAGGGTCGGAAAGGGTGCCGGCTTTTGAGACGACATGACCAAGTAGGGTGAGTTGTTTAGCTCGAAAGTCACATTTGTTCAGCTTAAGCTGAAGCCTGGCGTTTGTAAGACACTGTAGAATCTTACGCAGACGAGTGAGATGCGAAGTGAAATCAGGTGAAAAAACCACAACGTCATCAAGATAGCACAAGCATATGTTCCATTTGAGACCGCTTAAAATGCTGTACATCATTCGCTCGAATGTGGCAGGCACATTGCGGAGTCCGAATGGTAGTACTGTAAACTTGTAGAGGCCATCTGGTATGACAAACGCCGTTTTCAAACGACCAGACTCAGCCATTGGGACCTGCCAATAACCTGAGCAAAGGTCAAGCGAGGAAAATACTTCTGCACCTTGGAGACAATCGAGAGCATCGTCTATGCGGGGGAAGAGGGGTAAACATCTTTCCTCGTAATGTTGTTTAGGCGCCTGTAGTCTACGCAGAACCGGTTCGAACCATTTTTTTCTGACGAGTACAACTGGGGAAGACCAAGGACTACAAGAAGGTATGATGACTCCACGCTGTAGCATGTTGTCTACTGGTTCTGCAATTACGCGACGCTCCGCTGGGGAAACATGATAGGGGTGCTGGCGCAAAGGGGTACTCTTCCCTGGGTCAATTGTGTGCACAATGGTGTTCTTTCTTCCTAGCACCACTTGGAGAAAGTCGAACGAACACCTCAATTCGTACAACAGGGTAACAACCTGCTCTTGTTGATCCGGGGCTAGATGGCTGTCAATAGAACGGTTACATTCATCAGAAGACACACTGTTCGAGGCAAAGTGAGGAACCAACGCATTCAGCTCCATATTCGGCTCGGTGTCGAAGAAATCGGCAGGCATGAAGACCAGTTGAGATTGGCCAGTGCTTTCCTGGGTGGTGTCTTGCTCGGTCGCCTGATCAGGCATTTCTGATGCAGTGGGCAGCTTCCGGCTTCGAAGTTCCAGGTTTGCGTACCCAGCACACTTCCACCACTTGGGTGACAAATATGGGTGACAAATAGTTTTGATAATGAAAACGTGTGTAAAAATACTTGTCACTAGCGCAAGTGCCTCATCAGCGCCCTTGTGTCTAATGCCCGCGAGGCAAGTGCTTTTCAATGTAGCCACCACAGGTATATAAACATAACATCCGCTCACTACTTATTCTGGTCGCAACTGCTGCAAAATCACACCCTTTTCACCTCCATTTTCACCGCACAATGTTGTTGATGTCGATGTTGAGGGAGTCACCACACTAGTGTTAATTGATACCGGGGCCGCCGTTTCTGTGATGAACGCGAAATTTTGTTGGAAATTGAAAAATGTGACCGCATCTCTCTGTGGCATGGTGCTGTCCGCAGATAGCGCGCAACGGATTCAGCCCTCGGCTGTGTGTACGGCGCGCGTCGTCACCAAAGACGTTTTGTACATAGTCCAATTTTTTTTCTACCATGTTGCTCACTTGACCTTATCCTGGGTTGAGATTTCTTATCACGTCATGCAGCTATCATCGATTGTTCGCGAGCGGAAGTGTCCCTTGTGCCAACATGTGAATTGCCATCGCCCGACCGTTCTCCTCTGCTCTGCAAACTCATCGCTGACGACGACATCCCCTTGCCTCCGGAAGCTTCAGTCCCTATTAGTCTTTCATGTGTGGCGCAACCTGACGCCACGGTGGTGTTTACATGATGTCCGGTTTTCGCTGAACGCGATGGCATCGTTCTCCCACTTGCCGTACTTACAATTGTGTCTGGTTCCACTGTAATGCTAGTTACCAACCACTGCAACTACCCCATTGGCTTACTCCGTGGTGAAACCTTAGGATATGTACAACCTGTGACGATATTGTTGATATTATTCTTCCCGACGAAACCCCGTGTCAAATTGCCGCAACCACTTATGCGTCTAGGCCATCAAATTCATCAGCCTTCGGCAATGCTATTGACGCAGACCTTCCCCGCCGCCAACTCGTTGCTCTCCTTAACAAGTACCGCTCTTCTTTCGACTTTCAAGAACCTACTTTGGGCTGCACCACGACTATCACTCATACTTTTTTTCAGCTAGTTCAGAACATAGATTGGACCACTGTTTATAGACAAGAAAATCCTGATGATGCTTATAACACATTCATGACGTTATTGAGTACTAGCTATGATGCGGCATTTCCACTTCAGAAGCGCTCCCGTGGCAGAAAATAAGAAATGCAGAAAGCCTTGGATAAATCGTGATCTTTACCGGCGCATAAAAATAAAGAATAAATTGTATCATGATTTCATCCATTCGCGGAACACAGACGCCTTAGCTGAGTACAAGAAATACAAAAACGTTTAAATTCAGAAATACGGATGGCTAAACAGAACTACTATGAAAAATTATTTGAAACATTTACAATGACCAGAGGAAGCTATGGGAGTTCATAAATGGGCTTACGAACAGAAAAAAGGGTTGTAATAGGGCACAGGACCTAACAATTAATGGTCAGAATTTCAGTGGTGAAAGGTTGGCCAATGTCATGAATGAACATTTCATATATGCGGGTTTCTTTATTTTAACGGATGAAAAGAGAGATAAGACTCCAACTCCTGATAAATCTCCTTTGCCATATTCTATTTTTCTCGCACCCACAGATCCGGGTGAAGTAGAAAGATTAATTAGAAAACTTAAAAACAATGTTGCATCAGGGATTGATGAGATAGGTTCTGTTGAGTTAAAAATGGTGTCACCATTGATATGTAATGTCTTGGCCTATATTATCAACCTCATCCTCACTAACGGTGTATTTCCAGAGCAGCTAAAAGTAGCAAAAGTCACTGCAGTACATAAAGGTGGTGATATCAATACTTTAGCGAACTTCGACCTATATCCGTGCTTCCAACAATATCAAAAATATTTGAAGGGGTTATTTATGATAGACTTGCATCCTTTTTTGATAAGCACCAAATAATAACAAAAATTCAGTATAGTTTTCAAAAAAAATAAATCAACAGAACAAGCTTTACTGTATATCAAAGATAAGATAATTGAAAATATGGAAAACAAAAAATATACTCTTGGGCTCTTCCTCGATCTTCAAAAGGCATTTGACTCCATAAAATTCAAATCATTGATTCATAAATTATCAAGTTATGGGGTGCGTGGAGTTGCACTACAACTGTTTAAAAGTTACCTAGAAGATCGTTATCAATATGTAAAACTGAATAACACTATTTCTGCAAAGATAAAGTTGAACCAAGGAGTCCCCCAAGGGTCTATACTGGGGCCATTATTGCTCCTTGTCTAAATAAATGATATTTTCGATATACCTCATTCTCCTGAACTTTAATGTACGCTGACGATACGAATGTTTTCTTTTCATTAGACAATCTAATATCACTTGAGGTCAGTGTAAATAATTATCTAAGCAATCTTTCAAATTGGTTAAGGAAAAATGGACTGCGCTTGAATGCAAAAAACAACCTATATGATATTCCGACCTATAAACAAACCTATTAGTAACATAGCTGTAAAATTCGAAGGAAATTGCATCGCACATGTTAGGGAACAAAAGTTTCTTGGTGTATGGTTTCAGGAGGAATTAAACTGGAATACACATGTAAATCATCTGATCACCGCATTAGCGCGAATAGTTGGTTGTTTTTTTAGAACAATGCACTTAATCCCATTGAGGTTAAAAATAGGTATGTACTATGCACTCTTCCATTCTAAAGTAAGTTATGGGATGTTAGTCTGGGGAACGACATCACAAGAGAATTACAAAAAGGTAATAACTATACAAAAGAAAATATTGCACTGCTTTGAAAATTACAGGGGGAAACTACAAGACTTGCGCACTGCTCCACTATTCATTAAACATTCCATACTCAGAATTGATCAATTATATCATTTTAAATTACTTCAGTTAATACAAAAGACTAAGCTATATGAAGAAAGTTGCACCAAAAGACTACACTACAGTATGCGAGAACAAAAGAAACGAGCTCCTAGAACAAGAACCAAGTATGGAAAACAAAGTATTGCTTACCAGGTACCTCAGGTTTTAAATACCCTTGCAGATCAATTGAACTTTACGGCTAGTAGTGCGACTTTCAAGAAACAAATAAAGAACTTATTCATAACCACCGGTCTACACTATCGAAACTACGTGATGGAGTCTCATGCCTCTGCAAATGCTTAAATGTTTCATAAACTTCTATGTCAATTTTACGAGTGTATACAGCGGAATTCATTGTATCCGCATGCATTCTGTGTCTGTTTTTGAGTTGTTTCATTGATATTGTTTAGTTGTGAATTATAACGAGAGTGACCTCTAATTCTTAAAATTTGTTATGTAAACTTCTTATGCTATTAATGTTTGAATTTTGTGTTTACAATTTCAGGTTGCTTGAAACCAATGTATTGAATATATATATTGTTTAAGCTTTGCACTGTCACGGACTGCGGAGGGACAAGGGCCTTTGTCAGGCTGTTCGCCTTTAGCCCTTTGCCCCTGCAGTGAGCTCTGTATCCGGCTTACTGTAAATAAAAATACTACTACTACTACTACTACTACTACTACTACTGTTGACGCCGGCTCACACTCGCCTCTGTGACAGCGTCCTTACCGCATTTCTGCCGAAGAGCGCCGCGTCATTACTGAGCAATTAGATGACATGCCTAAACGTGGAATGATACAGCCTTCTCAAAGCGCTTGCTCATCACCTGTGGTTCTGGTAAAGAAAAAGATGGCACCATTCGATTTTGCGTGGACTATCACTGCCAAAACGAGATTACGAAGAAAGATGTCTACCCGCTACCACGAATAGACGATGCTCTTGACTGTTTACAAGGCGCCGAGTACGTTACATCCTTGGATCTGTGTTCTGGGTATTGGCAGGTGCCAATGACTGAATATGATCGTCCTAAAACAGGCTGTGTAACGCTGGATGGCCTATATGAGTTCAAAGTCATGTCATTTTAGTTCTGCACCGTGCCTGCGACATTTGAGCGCATGATCAATAACACCTTGCGTGCCCACAAACAAAAAGCTTGCTTGTGTTACCTGGGCGACATCGTTGTCTTTTCAGCTGATTTCCCGACACATCTTGGTCGTCTCCACAAAATTCTCACATGTCTAACTTCTGCAGGCCTACAACTTAACACCAAGAAGTGTCACTTCGCAGCACAAAAACTACCCATCTTTGGACATGTCATCACAAGAGACGTTGTTCTTCCGGATTAAGATAAGCTTCGAGCTGTCGCTGACTTCCCAATGCCCACATCACTGAAAACCTTAACAAGTTTCGTTGGTCTCTGCTCCTATTTTCGTCGCATCGTGCGCAACTTCGCGTCCATCATCGCGCCTCTGATGAGTGTGCTTTCCAACAGCAAAGGTATATCTGCATGGTCACCTGCATGTGACGACGCCTTTCGCCAGCTGCGCCGCCTGCTGAATTCACCACCTATTCTCCGTCACTACGACCCCACTGCTGCCAAAGAAATTCACACCAATGCAAGTGACGTCAGTATTGGTGCAGTTTCAGCACAACTGAAAGGCACCCAAGCCGAATACATAGTCGCTTATGCAAGTCGCGCTCTTAAGAAGGCTGAATCGAATTACTCCGTGACAGAGAAGGAGTGTTTGGCCATAATCTGGGCGTTGACGTGGTCACAGAGCACCACGCTCTATGTTCGTTGTCCACCTTGAAAAACCCGTCCGGATGCCTGGGACGTTGGGCACTTCGATTAAAGGAATACGACATCCATGTCGTATATCGATCCGGTCGAAAGCATGCTGATGCCGATGCACTTTCCCGATCACCGTTAACACCGGATGTGGCTTCTCTGTCAACCATTTTAACCACCTTGTCACCAATCGAAACCACTGACATGCTTTTGGAGCAGCATAAAGACCCATACCTTGACTTTTTACTCGACTACACTACGGATCTATCTGCTCTCCCTTCCACTAGAGCGCTACGCCGGCAAGAAGCCTACTTTTCTATGCAAGACAACATTCTGTACCGCCGCAACTACATGTCTGGTGGTCGGAAGTGGCTCCTTGCTGTCCCTACTCGTATGCGCTCAGACATCTGCATGAATTTCCATGCAGAACCCCAAGGTGCTCACGCAGGTGTCCTGAAAACCTACGAAAAGCTGCGCAAGCTATACTACTGGCGAGGATTGTATCGCTTTGTGCAGAAATAGGTTCAGTCTTGCACCACTGGCGAACAGAACAAGACACCTTCATGGCACCTTACTGGCATGTTACAGCCGCTTCTGTGCCCGGTTCGCCCATTCGACCGCATGGGTATCGTCCTGTATGCCTCCTTTCCATATAGTGGCTCTGGAAACCGGTGGATTATTGCTGGCGTCGATCATCTGACACGCTACGCTGAAAATGCAGCTCTACCGGCAGCGAACGCCTACGAAGTTGCACTGTTCATTCTGCGCAGCTTATTTCTCCGCCATGGTGCTCCACGGGAAATCCTCAGTGATATGGGTAGAGTGTTCCTGCTGGAGGTCATCCAAGCTATTCTCGCTGAATGCAACAACATCCACCGGAAATCTACCGCATACCATCCACAGACAAATGGTCTCACTGAGTGGTTCAGCCACACACTTTGTGACATGCTGCGGATGTACACAACTCCTCTGACTACACTAACTGGGACGCTGTATCACCTTTTGTTACCTTCGCTTATAACACCGCGACGCAAGCGACTACCGGTTTTCCCCCGTTCTTTCTCTTGTACGGCCGCGATCCTTCCCACCCATTGGACACTATAGTCCCGTACCGGCCTGGTGCAATTTCGCTGCCATCTTTCAATAAGGTCCGTTGTTGCTTTACTCTTATCAGCGGCTTTGCCTCTTTTTTTTGCATGCCGCGAGATAGCATCGCTGCTGCTGCGGCTGCATTTTCGATTGAGGCAAAAGTGCTGTAGGCGCATGCGCTCAGCTTTGTGTTCACGTTAAAAAACCATAGGTTGTCGACATTTTCGGAGCCCTCTACTATGAAATCTCTCATTAAGATGCGGTAGTTTGGGGTGTTAAAGCCTCTATACCCAACAAATCATTCCTTTGAATGCTTTCCTTAATTTTCCTGTCGTTGCTGGTAGGATGTCGAATTCTTCTGGGCTTTTATTGCTTCTTAACTATATACTTTTGGTTGTTTTGACTTCTGAACAGCTCTCTATAGAACTCCTCCACCACCTCAACTACTGGAAATGGACCGGGCACGAAGCACGTAGGCACGATATCCTCTGGTCATTAAGGGTAAGTGACTGTACTCTTAGAGAAGGCGAACGCACAAATGGGAGATCAAGATAGGTGGGCCGACGAGATTAGAATCCTGAAACGCTACTGTGTACTCTACGCAAGCATCAGAACGCCACAACGTTGAGAGTTTCTTTCAGGCGGTGTGGGGGCGGTCTTTACGTGACGCCAACCCAGCACACCTCGTACCAATGGCCGCGTTTGCGCGCGTCTGCGGTGATGAGATTAGAAATTTCGCAGGTATAACATGGCTGCAGAAAGCACAAGGCCATGTTGATTGGCGAATCATGGGAGATATGTTTGCCCTGGAGTGGGCGTAGTCAGGCCTATGATGCTATGTATAAGATGCGTATTTTTTTGTGTCGCTGCTTAGACTGCCAGATAAACAAAAGTTTCACGCACCCCTTGACTTGAATCATGATGACTCTGCGAAGCTTTGGGTGTGGTATGGTTGCGTACCCGTAAGTCATACCCGCGCGTTTTTTCATATAATGTAAATTGAGTTTTGTAAAGTCACACGAAACGTTGACGATGAAGCTCGATTGTTACGGCCTAACTGTCTAGATTAAAGTTGCCGTTTAGTAAAAAGGGTTTGAAATTGTAGGTGCTTTATATTGTTTCATCCCAATATAAATAATATTGGCATATTGATAAAGCTTTCTTTTTGTCTCAGAAGTGTTTCCAACGTGCCATGCGTTTTATGAGCGTGTGAGCATCGCACCATATAATGCAGCAGTAACAATGGACACCATGAATGAACTAGCCTTGTCGTTAAGGTGCTTCGTCTTTAACAGAAAGAGCCAACAGCATCACCCGGACATGCTAGGCATCCACGTTGCGATCTCCCTTGAGTTCCATGTGGGTGCCTTGGAGCGAAAACCAGAATGCAGGATAGTCATGCTACAGCGGAGAGGTACTTGTTTGAGTGAACGCGGTGTTCGTCTGCCCTGTTCAACGCCTCTTTGTCCAGTGCCTCGTAACTATTACAGTAAAGACACAATTTCCTCGACTAACAACTCATAAGCGTAGCGACGTGCGTCCACAGTTCTATCAATTCTCAATGGAACGGCAGCGTTCATGCTTCCTCCCGCGAAGAATTTGATTTGGAAACGTCGTTCCTTTCAAAGCCATTCCGCACAACACTGCATTTAGGCAACAAGAAAACGTTTATATGCCTTTTCCCGAAGCTTTGCGACTTTTTCCAATAGTTCTTAGCTGCTATAGGCTGTATCACAAAGTATAGTATGGTTAGCCATGCATCATTGTATGTGCGCCACTGGCTATGTTCCCGTCTATGCAGCTTTGCCCACAAAAAATTTAGAACTGGCTACAACTCGCGAAGAGACAGCTCGAGACAAAGACACGCGCAAAGTGGCTTGTTTTGCCCGGTATGCGAGAATTGTGTCCCAACGTATTATATATTAATATGGCGTACAAGGTGAGCCAGTGCAAGTTTATCTTTAAAGGTAACGCGAAGAGAACTGGAGACGGAGAACAAGGAACAGGATGGAGGCTCACTGCCAACTGACGTTAATCACACAAAAAATCACAGCATATCTATGGAGTGAATGATGATGAGTCAGGCGAAGCGTACGTCAGTCCGTGCGCACATCAGTCCGTTCATGCGTTCGTCCATGCGTCCGGACATGGAAGCTTTGCACAAATATGGCTTGCTAACGCTAATCTGTCACTATGGTATATGACACATGTTACATTATGATACATCGCACTGTGACAATGTCGTACAGACAGTTGCAATGAGCATTCTTCAAAGCAGCACTGCTACGACGGTTCACTGACCAACGCACCCGTCGCCAGGGGAGATAGCTTGTTCCGAAAAGGCACACTAATTGCCTCGCGCGCTCGCTAGTATACAATGTCCGCTAATTTTTCAATAATTAGAAAAAAAGTTTGCAGCATATCCACGGAGTGAATGATGGAGAGTGGGGCGAAGCATTCGTCCGTTCATGCGTCCGTCTGTGTGACCATCCATGCGTTGTGCGCCTGTCCCTGCGTTCGTTCATACATCCGCCCCTGCGTCCGTTCATGCGTCCAACCATGCATCTGTCTGTGTGTCCGTTCGTCCATCTATTCGACACTCCAAGTCCCACCATCTCGCATCTTTTCATCATACATTCCCCATATAGAAGCACCGCCATTCAGTGGACATTCCAAGGACTAAACGAGAGGTGGCACACGCACACTTTCTTACGGCTTGCGCTTCGGGTCTACTTCCCACCTTCAACCACCTTGAGTTCATGGTATATACTAGTTAACTTTATTCATGGCACTGCGGCCCAATGCTCGCTACACCTTTCTAAAACCAAGGAGGTTACGCCCAGCGAGTATAACGTAGCAATCTTTTCCTGTCAGATAGTGTTCAATATACATGCCAGTGGCTGTTAATGTGAAATGAGAGACGGGAGCATTGAGCTTTCAATTTCTTACGGCTTGCGCTTCGTATCTGCTTCCCTCCTTTAACTACCTCGAATTCATTCATGGTATATACTAGTTCATTGTATTCATGGCCCTGCGGCTCAACGCTCGCTTAACCTTTCTAAAACTAAGGATGTTACACCCAGCAAGTATAATGTATCAACTCTTTCTTGTCCGATAGTGGTCAATGTACATGGCAATGGCTGCTAATAGGGATCGCAGCGTGCGCGTTGACTAAAAGCCGAATGCTCCTGTCTCTCATTCCCCATTAGCAGCCATTGGCATGTACATTGAGCACTATTTTTTGTTGTTAAACAACGCACAGAATAAATATCTCACCGGCACCACCTTGGAGGTCAAAATGTTATACTTGGCACCACCTTGCCGGTCAAAGTGTAAGACTGGTTACATACTACGACGGTACGCGGGGCAAACGGGTGCCGCTATAAGGAGCTTCGCCCCTAATACACAAGTTTTGACGTTCATGCCTTATTCGGGAAAGAAATAAACAGGCATTTTTTTTCAACGATTGTGAAACAAGTGCGTAGATTCTATACACTGTTGCTAAAGTGTCTCTCTCTTTATTGTTGTACTTACAGTATTTATTGTACTTTTTTATTATAAAACGAAGTTGCGTTATTTTGCTGCTTTTTTACTTTTCAGAAATTGTGTGAAATGACACATTTTTTCACAAACTTATTCCTGTTATGTTTTGATTATTATCACCCTTGTACGTTTATATAATTTTTATGTGGCACGCTGTTTATTGCGCTCTCATAAAGCGCCTGCAGCCACTCTCAGGCTGTTTACGACTGCTTTTCGCCTGGAGAACACCCAGCAATTTGTAGCACAATGTTTGAAAGAAAGAGTTCATTTGCTCTTATTTCATTTCATTTTTAACGGCTGTATTGTTTACGTTGAGAAAAATATACAAGCGCATTTTAGACCAGTCATGGGTTTGTATATTGCCTATTTAATTCACCTTATTGATAAAACACGGAATCTTAGCTGTTAACATTTTTTTACTCAGCTTGAAATAACTTCCAAAAAAACCTACTTTTCTTGAGTCCAAAGCTGTATGCACGAAGAACTGGAAAGTTCAACAAGTGCGTGTATTCTGACTAGCATTGTAAATCGTATCAACGTTAACCCAACTTCTATCAAATGTATCAATAGATTGTCTTACCCGTGGTGTATTATTCAACGCAGATGGTAGGTCTCGCAGTGTCGTTTTCAACACCGACGAAATAGAGCGCTGAAAGAACTCGGCGCACATGAAAATAGGGACTGTTTGCAACCTTGTACTGAGATGTTCGCTAGGCAAAGAGTAATTCAGATCTGTGTTTTTTCCGTAAACAATCTGAAATGTTCACTCTATACTCGCAGAAGTGTGTAACATTACTTGTTTCACTTAAGCAAGATGAAATGTATATTTTCCTTCGTATAGAAGACAAAACCTAACCCCAAGAGTGAACTGTTATATATAATTTGCGAAAGAAAGCGCCTCTCGGTAAACGAAACCTTCGGAGAAGATGAAGATAGGGCACGTCGGTTTCCGCGAAGTAAACAACGAACCGATTCAGATGTTCACTTATCTCAGATAAAATCGAATTGTTCGTGCGAAAGCAGCAGTAGAAAATATTGCTGTTATTTTTTTTGCTGGGTTCCTTCCTAAAAGGGCACACAATACGATTAAAGCATTTTGTTCAAAACTTACGTTCCCCTTTTCTCTATTTATTATAACTTCAATCTTCTTATATCTCTCCTCCTGTCTCCTAATCTTCGTCATTTGCTTGTACTACTTCACTATTTTATGTGCACTTTTTTTGCTAACACTCCATGGCGGCGATTTTGATTGAAAACGTTTTGAAAGCACATTGAAGTGAGCCTTGTTTACGAAGGTACCAAACAACATTCTGTATTTATTTCCAAGTCGCTGAATCTGTCCTAGACCATGAATTTTAGTACTAGAATGTGTTACTCATTTTCTGAAGAGAATCAGGTCGTTGACGGGAACGCCTTTAGTGTGTTTCAGCTATTACTGTAGGTATTTTTTATTGATTAACGATGCATCATTTACTCTCAGTGTTCTTTGCTCTAAGGAAGACATGCATGGAGCATTCCCACTACTGTCAGATCGTACCGGCTTAAAGCCGGTACGCACCAATGATCTCACCAGAGAAGGGTTGGCCAACCTGGTGCAGTATCTGGCCACCCCCTCCCGTAGGCATTCGTCAAATAACTCACGGCCCTCAGTCCCCACCAGCTGCGGAGCAACTGACCACGGCGGCGGTCAGATCTGCAAAGCAGCAGAGGGTGCTAGGAATCTCTGGATACGGACAGGCCACCATTGGAACTTGAACTTAGCAACGTTTAACGTTAGAACGTTATCTAGTGAGGGAAGTCTAGCTGTATTATTCGAGGAGCTAGAAGGCATTAAATGGGATATAATAGGGCTGAGTGAGGTTACGAGGACAGATGAGGCCTATACTGTGCTACAGAATGGGCACGTCATTTGCTATCGGGGCTTGGCAGACAGAAGAGAACTGGGAGTAGGGTTCCTAATTCACAGAAACATAGCTGGCAACATAGAGGACTACTATAGCATTAATGAAAGGGTGGTAGGCATTGTAATTAAACTGAATAAAAGGTACAAAATGAAGGTAGTACAGGCTTACGCGCCTACATCCAGCCATGATGACGCTTCAGTTGAAAGCTTCTATGAAGACGTGGAATCGGCAATGAGTAAGGTGAAAACACAGTATACTATAGTAATGGGCGACTTTAATGCAAAGGTAGGGAAGAAGCAGGCTGGAGATAAGCCAGTAGGAGATTATGGCATCGGCACTAGAAACGCCAGAGGAGAGCTACTAGTAGAATTCGCAGAACGCAATAATCTGCGTATTTTGAATACCTTCTACCGAAAACGAGAAAACCGCAAGTGGACATGGAGGAGCCCTAATGGCGTAAATAAGAACGAAATAGACTTTATAATGACTGCACACCCAAGAGTCGTGCAGGATGTGGAAGTGGTTGGCAAGGTAAGATGCAGTGACCATAGATTGGTACGGGCTCGAATCCGCCTAGACTTGAAGAAGGAACGACAGAAACTGATACGCAAGAAGCAAATCAATGAGCTAGCACTGAGAGGGAAAGTACAGGAATTCAGAGTGTCACTGCAGAACAGGTACTCTGCTCTTAGCAAGGAAACCAACCTTAGCGTAGATACAATGAATGATAATCTGACGAGTATCATCACGGAGTGTGCAGTGAAAGTTGGAGGCAGGGTAGCTAGACAGGACACCGGCAAGCTTTCCCAGGAAACGAAGAACCTAATTAAGAAGCGTCAAATCATGAAAGTGTCAAGTACAACAGACAAAATAGAACTGGCAGAGCTTTCGAAGCTGATTAATAGACGTAAAGTATGCGATGTAAGAAGGTATAACATGGAGAGAATTGAGCACGCTCTGAAAAACGGAGGAAGCGTCGAAGCAGTGAAGAGGAAACTTGGGATATGCAAAAGGCGGATGTATGCACTAAGGGCTCGGCAGCAACACCAAGATGCAGTGCTCAAACCCGCTGCTGTTTTTCATGCAGATATTGCTTGGCTTGCTGCGGTTATCATCAACAGCGGCACAATGGGATGCGCTACAGCTGCAACATTTAGCGCCCAACACGACGATCGAAGGACTACCGCCCCATGACGTGCTTCGCTACCGGCCATGTGATGGCGTCCCGGGCGGCGCTACACTACAATTCTTGGAACCGGCAGATCTATCGGCATCGAGGATCACAGCTATAAAACAAGCTTCGCAAGGACCGTGTGGCAGTGGGCTCGGCAGCAACACCAAGATGCAGTGCTCAAACCCGCTGCTGTTTTTCATGCAGATATTGCTTGGCTTGCTGCGGTTATCATCAACAGCGGCACAATGGGATGCGCTACAGCTGCAACATTTAGCGCCCAACACGACGATCGAAGGACTACCGCCCCATGACGTGCTTCGCTACCGGCCATGTGATGGCGTCCCGGGCGGCGCTACACTACAATTCTTGGAACCGGCAGATCTATCGGCATCGAGGATCACAGCTATAAAACAAGCTTCGCAAGGACCGTGTGGCAGTGGGCTCGGCAGCAACACCAAGATGCAGTGCTCAAACCCGCTGCTGTTTTTCATGCAGGTGAGAAAACGCAACGCTAAATCTTATCGTAGCGATGACGTCTGCCTACTTTTGCTGCCGTGCCCACGGTCCATAACGCTATTGTGTGAAATGTTACACGATGTCATTAATTCTCTAACATTTTTGTTGCTTCTCGGTGGCGACATCGAAGAAAATCCGGGACCTACAGTAGCAGAACAGCTAAAACTGATAGCTGAAGACATTCAGGAAATTAAGAACGGAAAAACTGAAATCAACGAAAAGTTGAATGCAATAGATAAAAAGATTGAGAAAATCGGCGGGCTTGAAAAACAAATAGTAGACTGTACGAAAAGAATATCGGAGCTGGAAAACGGTCTCTCGGCTATGGCGAAAAAAGTCGACGAGTTAGAAAACAGAAGCCGGCGATCTAACCTTATCATTTATGGTGTGAAAGAACAACAGAATGAAACGTCTAAATCTTTACACGATGTGGTTGCGAAAAATATATTCCAAGATATACTAGAATTCACTACCTCAGGAATAGAGAGAATTCACCGACTCGGTGCTCGAAAACCGGGTAACGAACAAAAAGTAAGACCAGTAATCCTAAGGCTATTGGACTACCGTGACAAAATTAACATCCTAAAACGGTGTTCAAGACTTAAAGACACAGGCTTCTCGATTAGCGAAGACTTCTCCCAGCCAATTCGTGACATCAGAAGAAAGTTGTGGCAAAAAACAAAGACAATCGTGAGCGCCATGAGAAGGTCTCATTAGTTTACGATAAAGTTCGCATAAATGGCCGCCTATTCTTCTGGGACAGTGAACGAAATGACATCATTGAGGCTGAAAAAAACGAAGAACAAAGACGCGCAAAAGCGCGACACACTCGCAACCATCCACGTTGACACTTTTGAATGTGAATTGTCGAAGCATTATCAATAAAACACATGAACTCGAAGCTGTCCTACTGTCTTATCAACCTGATATTGTAGCGCTCACTGAAACGTGGATGCATTCCGGTATCCTAGACCACGAGGTAGTACCGCCAGGGTATGCGATTCTACGCAAGGACAGAAAAACGAGAGGAGGAGGAGTAGCCTTATTAATTCGTCACGGTATTCCCTACACAGCTATGCCCATGGCATCTGACATCGAAGCAGTATGGTGTAAATTCTACGTCAAGGATGAAATAACCTACATTGGCGTCGTTTACAGACCACCTGATGCTGAAGTTTCATTTTTAGAAGCACTGTACGATTATATGCTTACGCACGCTCTTCGCGGTAAAAAAATCATTGTAGCAGGTGAATTTAACCTGCCTGAAGTGAAATGGGACTCGCTGAATCTGGCGACGAAGACTGGCAACGTGCTTGCTGATATCATGTTCACATTTAACCTCACACAAGTTGTTACAGTTCCTACACGTAATCAAGGCTCTTTCGCTTCTATTCTAGATCTTTTTTTTGTAAGTGATCACTTTTTAAAATATCCTATCAACGTAGAGACATTAGAAGGCCTATCTGATCATAAAATAGTCTCGTGTTGTTTGCAATATCCAAGCGCTATTCATACGAAAGCTACAACAAAACGGGTACCTGCTTTTAAAAGAGCGAACGACGCTGCCATCATGACATACCTTGCTCTCGAATTTTCCAACTTTTTGGACCTCTACTCAAATGAACACTCAACGGTAAATATGATATGGTCAACATTCAGTAATATTGTTAGGCACTGCATAGACAACTTTGTTCCAACAGTTACAAAAAGCATCAGAAAGCACAATCCATGGATCACGCGCGACATAATTCATATGAAGCGTAAACTAAAAAGGCTCAGAAAAGCTCAGAAAGTTCACCCACGCAGTTGTATTGCGTCGGAAATCCCAGCACTAGCTAGGTCCCTTAAGAACCAAGTGAATTTGGCGAAAAAGCGCTTTCTCAGTCACTCTTTACACAGTTTTATCAAAACAGCGCCTCATAAGTTCTGGCGATACATAAGTGTGAAACATACTAACAAAGCCTATACGCCTACCCCGGGAGGAAAACAGACAGCCGATCATTTCAACAGCTACTTTCAGTCTGTTTTCACCGCTGATAATGGCCTACTTCAACGCGACCAGTTCAGACCAAGTGGCGTAGATACACCATTAGATACCCCCTTCATATCGCAGGCGGGTGTATTATCCCTCTTGCTAAACCTCGACGAAAAGAAAAGCACTGGTCCGGATGACATTCCAAATGCCTTTTTAAAGCGGTACGCTGAGCCTGTAAGCAAATTCCTTCAGCTAATATATTTAAAGTCACTTCGCGTTGGTCATCTTCCAGCTGACTGGAAATTAGCAAAGATAATACCCGTGCATAAATCAGGTGATACGTTTTCCCCTGCTAACTACAGGCCCATATCTCTGACATGCACATCTTGCAAAATACTGGAACATATCATCCTGAAATATTTAACAGAGTTTGTCGAAAGTCACAACATATTACACTCCAATCAGCATGGGTTCCGCAGTGGCCTGTCGACTGTTACTCAATTAGTAGAAACGCTTCATGACTTTGCCAAAGATGTTAACAGCCAACTACAAATAGATGTAATATTTATGGACTTTTCAAAGGCTTTCGACCGGGTTTCCCACCTGAAGCTTAACTATAAACTAAGATGTCTATTAGGCGAAGGACCACTCACACGTTGGATTGAAGATTATCTTTCAGACCGTTATCAGTACGTACAGTACAATGCCCATGTATCTGATACTGTTCCCGTTCTATCTGGTGTACCGCAGGGTTCTGTATTAGCCCCGATGCTATTCTTACTATATATAAACGATATTACTAAGCACGTCGACGTAAACATTAGATTATTTGCAGATGACTGTGTACTGTACCACTCAATCAAAACTGAAGATGACCAAACAAAACTTAGTAATTCTCTGTACAAAGTGTCTCAATGGTGCTCAGACTGGCAAATGGTGTTAAATGCAGAAAAGACAGTCTACATGAACATTACTAACAAAAAATCAACACTTACCTTTCCTTACAGTATCAACGGCACCCCACTACGAAATGTTTCACAGTACAAATATCTGGGTGTAACGATAAGCAGTGACCTAAGCTGGAATGCGCATGTGCAGCAAATTTCTAAAAAAGCAATGAATAAATTGTTCTTTCTCAAACGATCGCTTGCCGGATCTACCTTTGAAACACGTTCTCTTGCCTACACCAGTCTTATCCGACCGACATTGGAATACGCCAGTATTACGTGGTTTCCACACACTAAACACAACATCGCTGCGCTTGAGCGCGTACAAAGGAAAGCTGTCCGTTTTATTTTCAATCGCTACAGGCGTAGCGATTCCCCAACAGAACTTCTTCGGCAGGCTGGTCTCACTACCTTGTCTAACCGAGCGAGAGTGCACAGATTGAAATTCCTATATTTGTTGTTAAAAAATAATTTTAAGATCAACCCCAGGTCATTTGTTACATACAGCTCTGCCAGAGAAACGCGACACAAACACAAATTCACGTTAGAAGAATTTCGTCCTACTAATAATGTATTTCGCTTCTCTTTTTTTCCACGAGTTGTAAGAGACTGGAATGCCTTAGATGAAATTACTGTTACTCAGCCTACGCTAGAATTATTCTCTGAACTCGTGGAGAGAGCTGTTTGACACAGACACATGTCACTCTGGTTATTGTTATTGTGATATTGATGTAGTATGCTTGATTTAATCTCTTGCTGTGTGTAAATTTAGAGTGTGTCTTTTCTTTTATACGTGTATATGTCTATTTCTTACAGAGCGCATAATATGCTCTCCGCATTACTTCTGTACATTCATGTATAAATCAACTCCCACCCCTGTAATAATCCCTTTGAGGGATTGGCAGTATTTTGAAATAAATAAATAAGAAGGCAAATTAACTACCAATATGGATAGGATAGTTAAAATAGCGGAGGAGTTTTACAGAGATCTGTACAGTAGCCGAGACAACCACGACCTTAATACTATAAGAACTAGCAGTAACCCAGACGACACCCCACCGGTAATGATAGAAGAAGTCAGAAAAGCTTTGGAGAGCATGCACAGAGGCAAAGCTGCTGGTGAGGATCAAGTAACATCAGATCTGCTGAAAGAGGGAGGACAGATTGTGTTAGAAAAACTAGCCACTCTATTTACGAGGTGTCTCCTGACGGGAAAAGTACCAGAGTCTTGGAAGAACGCTAACATCATCTTAATACATAAGAAAGGAGATGACAAGGACTTGAAGAATTACAGGCCGATCAGCTTGCTCTCTGTAGTATAAAAGCTATTTACAAAGGTAATTGCTAGCAGAGTAAAGAAAACATTACAATTCAATCAACCAAAGGAACAAGCAGGATTTAGAACAGGCCACTGAACAATTGACCACATTCATACTATCAATCAGGTAATAGAGAAATGCTCAGAGTATAACCAACCACTATACATAGCCTTCATAGATTACGAGAAGGCGTTTGATTCAGTAGAAATATCAGCCGTCATGCAGACACTGCGGAATCAGGGCGTAGATGAAATATATATAAACATTCTGGAAGAAATCTACAGGGGATCAACTGCTACCATAGTGCTTCATAAAAAAGCAACAGAATACCAATAAAGAAGGGTGTAAGGCAGGGGGACACAATCTCCCCAATGCTATTCACTGCGTGCTTACAGGACGTTTTCAGAAGCCTAGAATGGGAACAGTTAGGGATAAGAGTTAATGGAGAGTACCTCAGTAACCTGCGCTTCGCCGATGACATTGCATTGCTGAGTAACTCAGGGGACGAATTGCAACTCTTGATTACGGAGTTAGACAAAGAGAGCAGAAAGGTGGGTCTTAAAATTAATCTGCAGAAAACGAAAGTAATGTACAACAACCTCGGAAAGGAGCAGCGCTTTGCGATAGGTAATAGTGCACTTGAAGTTGTAAAAGACTATGTCTACTTAGGGCAGGTAATAACCGCAGAGCCTAACCACGAGATTGAAGTAACTAGAAGAATAAGAATGGGGTGGAGCACATTCGGCAGGCACTCTCAAATCATGACAAGTAGATTGCCACTGTCCCTCAAGAGGAAGGTATTTAACAGCTGTATCTTGCCGGTACTTAGCTACGGAGCAGAAACCTGGAGACTCACAAAGAGGGTTCAACTTAAATTGAGGACGACGCAGCGAGCAATGGAAAGAAAAATGGTAGGTGTAACCTTAAGAGACAAGAAGAGAGCAGAGTGGATTAGGGGACAAACGGGAGTTAAGGATATCATAGCTGCAATAAAGAAGAGGAAATGGACATGGGCCGGGCATGTAGCACGTAGACAGGATAACCGCTGGTCATTAAGGGTCACCAACTGGATTCCCAGAGAAGGGAAGCGGGGAAGGGGGAGACAGAAGGTTAGGTGGGCAGATGAGATTAAGAAGTTTGCGGGTATAAATTGGCAACAGCAAGCACAGGACCGGGTTAACTGGCGGAACATGCGAGAGGCCTTTGTCCTGCAGTGGACGTAGACAGGCTGATGATGATGATGATGATGGTGATGTTCTTTGCTCTCTCTGACTATCGTGACAATTTTTGAAAGCCTCAACCCATGGTCCACTGGCAATAGAGAAGTGTCCAGCGTTGAAGCGGACAGCCGATCTAAGCCTTTCGTGTAGAAGTGATTGTGATGAGCCACAGCTCCTCCCAAACCATTGCATCCACCAGCCAACATATCACATATCTCGATGTACTTTTGTGCCCTGTATAACACCCAGTGCACACCCACTCGCCTCGGCGTTGTGTGATGAAGCACAACGTGCTCAAAGTATTTCCTTTAGGAGGCCCACTCACTGATTTTTCGACTGAGCGTTGTCACTTATGTCCATCTCAGTGCTCCTAGACATAAGATATTCGAAGGCAGTGTTTGAAAGTTTGAAAGTTTATTGAAATTGATTGGTTACAAATGGTGGTTACAATGGGGTTTACTACTGATACAGAGGGAGGTCCCAAAGTCAAGAGACTGTACAGGGGACCTCCCATAAGAGCTGAGTAAACAAAAGTACTTTAACGCAACAAAAATGTGTACACAAAGTAAACACTCAAAAAGAAGCAATTAACACTGAAACATCGTTGGATTATTTAAAAATTACAAAAGAAAGCAGAGATGATGAAATGATGAAATGACTATGCTGAATGCAGATAATTCCGAAGGTTGATTTTAAATGCGTGGAAATTGGAGATATTTTTAACATGGCATGGTAATGAGTTCCATAGTTGTGTGGCTGAAAAGTTAGTAGTGAACTTACCATAATTAGTTCTGGGTTTCGGTAATAAGAAGCTATTGCTGGATGCGAAACGTGTTGACAAAGAGTAAGGATACTGGCTTTTGATGATTATAGGGAACGGGAGCTTTCCGCTGATGGATTTGTGGATTAGTATTGCGAGGGAATATTTATGTAGTTTTCCCACCGACAGAATACCGTTAGAGGTGAGCAAAGGCAATGCTTCTGATGTGTAGGTGCTATGTGTCATGATGCGAATAGCCTGATTTTGAGTGTGTTGCAATGGAGATAAATGGACTGGATACGTGTTTCCCCATGATGATATGCAATAATTAATATACGTATGAATGAAAGCGTAATAAAGGGATATTAGTGTGTTCATATGGAAAAAATTGCGAACTTTAATTAATATCCTAATGCCATAAGCTGTCTTCTTTGTTAACGATAAAACATGCTCATCAAATTTTAGGTGCTTATCTAATGTGACTCCGAGAAACATGACACTGTCAGTAGGATAAAGTGTGTTTGAAGCGAAAGTTAAAGATGGTGATCCTGAATAAATCCTATGCTTAGAAGAAAAGATGACGAACTGAGATTTTGTAGCATTTATCTGTAGTTTATTTTGCCGGCACCAGGTAACTATGCTGTCCGCGTCGTGGTTAAGCTTGTAGATTAATGAATCAAGGTGGTTGTCTGAGCAGAAAATAGTAGTGTCGTCAGCGTAAAGAATACAGTCAGATGATTTTAGGCATTGTGAAAGATCATTGATGTATATTAAAATAAGAGAGGTCCTAATATTGATCCCTGCGGTACCCCAATGTTACTTGTTTTAGGGTGTGAGTAAGTGTTAGATATAGACACAATATATTCTCTATCTTTTAAGTAGTTACGTAGTAATTTCAATGGCGGGCCTGCTATTCCAATAGACTCTAATTTAGCAAATAGTATATTGTGAACAAGTGAATCGAATGCTTTAGATAAATCAATAAAGAGCGCCCCAGTCAAATTACCTGCATCAATTGCCTGCCGGATTTTATCTGTCAAGTAAATTAATGCTAAATCAGTTGAGTATCCCTCCCTAAATCCAAATTGATTTGTTGATAAGACATGAAATTTTGAAAAATAGGAAGACAAGCGTGTTACTATTAGTTTTTCAACAACTTTGCTAAAGAATGAGAGTATAGCTATAGGTCGATAATTAGATGTGAGACGCTTATCTCCCTTCTTGAAAACAGGAATTATTTTGGCTTTCTTCAAAGAACTTGGAAAAATTCCCGTGGTAAAAATAAGGTTTACTATGTGACAAAATGTTTCAGATATTAAACTTGCTATGAGTTTTATGAGAGAGGGGCGGAAATTATCAATACCGGGCCCGGTATTTTTTAGACTAGAAATGATAGTGACTATTTCTTCAGGTGTCACGGGGTGAAGGAAAAAGCTGTGAGGCATGCGTGGGTAAGACTGGGTCAGAGGATCGTCTTCCCGTTGCTTGTCTGTACAGAAGAAGTTAATAAAAGAGTTAGCAATGTCTAAGGGATTATCGAGAAGTAGGTCTCCCGATTTTATCATTGTTATTTCGCTATGCTGGTTGGATCTACCCAAAAACGAGTTTAAAATTTCCCACTGTTTTTTTTACATCATTACCGGTACACTTAATTTTATTTTCATAGTACTGTGTTTTGGCATGTTTGAGTAGTTTTCCTAAACGATTAGAATATTTTTTATACCTATCATGAAGCGCAGTATTGAACGGTTGTTTTTTTTTGTTTTTCTGTAAAGGTTATCTTTTTTCTTCAGGCAATCAAGCAAACTGCTAGATAGCCATGGGTTACGAGGAGCTGAGAACGGTTTTTTACAGTTCATTATTTCGGTAGAATCTGCAAGGGCATTGGAAATTATCTTTGAAAATGTATCGTAGGCAGTTTCAGGGTTATCGCACGCGATGACTGGGTTCCAGTCTGTAGCAGATATTAACTCAAAGAACTTTGTTGAATTGAGCTTCTTTCTGGTTAGGCCTGTGACAATGGCGCAAGGAGTGTAATTTAAACGCACAAATATTGGATAGTGATCGGTAACAGAGGCTTCGACAACGCCGCAGTCAGGGTTAGTAAGGAGATTTGATAAAACGTGGTCAATAAGTGTACCTTGTTTATTTGCGGGACATCGAGTTGGAAGCGTAACTAGGTTTTCATACCCAAAGCCATTTAGGCAGTTAACGTATTCATTGAACAGTGTGTTGGATGGATCTAGGAGGTTAATATTGATATCGCCCATGATAATGACATTTTTCTGCTCCAGTGATAATTTGTGCAACAAATTACCAAGGGCCGAGCAATAAGCACTTCCACATGATGACGGTGAACGATAGATGCAACCAACTATAAGGTTTTTTTTGTCCTGTGAAAAAAATGAATCGTGAAATTCAACCCAAACAGATTCGCAGTTAGCCACTTTGAGTGTCAAGTCAAGTCGTCTATGAAAACGCAGTTCCGAGGACACGAAAACAGCCGCACCACCATGATTACTATTATCGCGGTGACAGTATTCAGCAGAGTATGAGGGGAAGGTATACAAGTGATTATGAGATGCGGAAAGCCACGTTTCGCTAATACAAATCACAGAAAACTTGTGACTAGTTGATGATAAGAAAGTTGTGATACCATCCATGTTTTTTTGCAGACTGCGTGCATTAAAATGAATTAGTGAACGGCAGGGCAAGGAAAAATAGGTCTGAAGTTCGTGAGGTCGAATGTACGAAGCCATTTCACGTAACTGAAAGATTGACTACTAGACTGATTGCAAAATGTTAGGCAATATTGCATAAATCAGAATCGGAAGCAATGCGAATTACCCGACTGTCGGGAGACTTCCGCACCTTAATCTGGCAATTTTCCGTCCAGATGAACTGCCATCCTTTTTCTTTCTTTAAGGCAAGTGCCCTAGAGAACAAGCGCTTATTGTCTGGTGATAGGTGCTCATTCACAAATATTGCCTGTGCGTTCTCTCCTGAATACCCTATACTTCGAGTGTTCAGCCGCGCCCTTCTGGCTTTCTTCATGAACTCGTTCTTTTTTGTGACACAGAACATGAACAAAAGCCGACAAAACGTATTATCGATATTACTACTATGTCAAAACTACTCTAACAGTTTCTAATGTTGCGATATGACTAATGCTTTGGAATTTATGCCCTCATTTGAGGGCAAAGCTTCTTAGGCCTTGGGTCGTTCCCATCTCTGTAGCGGTTGTAGTAGTATGTAGCCACCTGTAGTTCTGAGTCGCTCATTAGATCGCGCTGTGTGTACATGTCTTTAGGAATCACAACTAGGTGGCGTTAGGTGTTTTTACAGCATGGCCGCAGAGTGAAGATGATGAGTGGGGCCAAGCTTCCCTCCTTGCGTCCATCCGTCCGCCTGTCCGTCCATCCGTTCGTGCTTTCGTACCTCCGTTCGTCCGTCTGTCTATCCGTTCGTCCGTCTGTCTATCCGTTCATGCCTGCCTCCGTCCATGCTTCCGTCTGTGACTCCATCCGTGCGTTCTCCTGTCTGTCCGTGCTTCCGGCCATCTGTGCGTTGGTTCGTGCGTTCATTTGTCTCTCCGTACGTTCGTGCTTCTGTCCGGCCACCCGTGCGTCCGTTGATGTGTCCATCTTTGTGGCCAGACAGACGGGCGGACGAACACTTCGCCCCACTCATCATCGCACACTCTGTGGATATGCTGTAATTTTTTTAAAGGAAGGCATCGTTTTTGAAAATGTAGGCAACCTGTCCCTTGAAGGGCTTGGTTATTAGAGAAGTTCTGCAAATATGTCATTGTTAGCAGAGGCCACACACAATCTCGTACTGCTTATTAGCGATCACTGTGAAACTTACATAATTTTACTTGGTTACTTTAAAGCATTTCACTTCTTCCACGCCTATCTGATCAATAAACTAAAAAAAAACAATAATGATGACAGCAAAACTGTTGCTTGGGCTCGTCGGTTTTCATTTATACCTATACCTTTTCTATTTTTAAGTCTATCAAAACAGATGTATTGCCAGTTACACTTTACGTGTGCCTTATGATTCAATAGTCTCATCCTTGTTGTTTAACGTGTATGCCAGTATGACTGTTGATATAGAGACAATATTAGTGGGAACTGACGGAAAATGAGGTCAAGGAAAGTATAGGGGATGTTTATTATTAGAAGTAATTTTATTGCAATACACTAAAATTACTTCTAAATTAGAATCACGGTTGGGTGTACTGTTGAGTGTCTAACCAATGTCAAAAGTTGTAGGGTCCTGCTTTCTTGGGCTTCAAGTCTGCACGTCAACTCTATGGAGCACCCAGGAAGCAGCTGAGTATATCCGCAACACCATCAGGTGTACGCCCAGTATCGCCACGCATTCCTAGACAGAGCAAGAACCTAACGTTCTGCTTGACCTTCAGATCATCCACCTGAAGGTCGTGAGATCGAATATTGGCTTCTAAAGAGAAATTTTGGTGGAGGCGAAAATGTTTGAGGCTCGTGTGCTTGAGTTTAGGTGCAGCTTAAACAACAGGAGTTGGTTTATATTTCCGGAGCCCTCCACTCTAAGTTCGTGGGCATCTAAATGAGTCTCGTGACATAACGCAAACACACGTGCAATATGTGCTCAGTAGTCTCCGTAATTCAAGCCTAACGTAAAATTAAGTGGATGGTACGTAAGACAGATAATACGAATGTTTTAAGGCAAGTTTGTCGAACAACGTCAGTTGCTTTAGTTAGCGAGAAAGTCCAAATAGCTCATTGCGTTAGGATGCGGAAGCAATATAAATAGTCGATTAACGAACTCTTTTCTAGAAAACTAACACCTGCATTTTACGCAATACCCTGTATGAAAAAAAAAACGTGGCTGATTCTCTTATACAGGAATTGGTATAACACGAGCGTGAGACATGTATTCGCAGAGATTGTTGAGCGTTTATTGTACATTCTTTCAGCCAGATCAGCAAATTGCAAAGTCATGCTAGGAGCGGCAAACAGCTGGAAACACGCAGCGCACACCTGATCGATATGTGGAGTTTAACGTCCCAAAACCACAGATGATTATGAGAGACGCCGTAATGGAGGGCTCCGGAAATTTCGACCACCAGGGGTTCTTTAACGTGCACCCAAATCTGAGTACACGGGCCTACAACATTTCCGCCTCCATCGGAAATGCAGCCAGCGCAGCCGCCGCAGCCGGGATTCGAACCCGCGACCTGCGGGTCAGCAGCCGAGTACCTTAGCCACTAGACCACCACGGCGGGGTAAACAGCACGCACTCTTTAAGTAGAAAACACGCACGATATTTATTATAATTAGCATACACATGATGAGCGCAAAAAAACAACTGTCACAATTCTTCCTGCCTCGTATCTCAACAGCACGCTGCTTGCTTAAACCTTATCGCCGCATGCGAAGTGACCTTCGCTCTCTCCCGAATAACGGGTCTAATAAGCGCGCCCAGGAGAGACCATGCTACGTGGGCACCAAAGGCGGTGCTTTGTGAAGCGCTAACCTTGAGAGCACGTCGAACACTGATGCCCCTTGATCTTCATCGATCGCGAGACCATCGTGCTATCTCACCACTGATAACAAAAACGCCCTAAAATTTCGAAGTTGTGACGCTGTGAAACGGTGTATGGTGTATATAATTGGCGTACCGTTAGCAGTCCAGACAACGTACTCTTTGTCGTGTAGTGGTAAACGCCACGCGCTGAGAATCTATAATAGGCTGGTTCGATTTCGCGCAACACATGCTTGCTTTTTTATTTTTTCTTAGTCCATAATCTTCAACATCACTTCAATCACGGGAATACATCATCGGAGCTGCGGTAGACCCCGGAATAAAGAACTTTTGTGTTAAAAACAAACTGTATAGGCAAGCCATTAAAAGACGCCTCACCGACATCCGTTTAGCCAAGTATGCCCCTATCTGCGACTCCAACTAAACGCTCGCCACCTATAGTGCCACACCTGGAAATGGCACTAACAGGGTCAACTTTCAAAGGAGAAATGTTGGCATGTTGCAAGCGTTCAGAAGTGACTGCATCGTTCCTTTTTTATTATGCCACGCGCGCGAGCCCAAAAAACAAAAAAAGCAATGTCCAAAGACCATTGAAGTGTGCCGAAAACCATGGCATCGTGGTGGAAAGGTGGCAAAGTGTCCTTCTATCACTCCCCGAATGATGCGAAAACCAATATATTTAGGAAGTTTGTTGCGTTGCGTGTGCGACTGTATTTTTTATATGCTTGTTTTCTATGCAAATCGTAATGATACCAAGTCTCAAACTGAGTTTCTGTGATCCATTACCCCTAGTTTTTTTTTTATTTCGGATGCTAGTATATGCATGCACATAAACGCGCACCTGAGGGTCACGCGTGCAAAATGAGCATGTATGTATATTCTTCTGCATATATCATGCCCGTTCATTAGTAGTGTGCGTAGTGGGCGTGCATATATGATTGTCAACTACTGGCAACACAAACAAACGAGTGTTCGGAAACACATGACCTTATCTATAAGAAACCTAATAACATAGATCGGTGAGCGAAAAGAGGCGAGCACTCTTGTAACAAATGAAACAAAAATTTGCCTTATCATAAGATACACTTGTCCCGGCATAGCTCCGCTCGGTATTCTAGTGAACGGCATGCGTATTCTACTTTTGACGGCACACCCAAACTCATTGAGATACATGTATTCGGAAGCATGAGTTACCACGTAGTTACCTTGAAAACTGTTAATGTCGTGCCTGTAGCAGTGTAGCAACGTAGCGCAAAAGTACTGGTGCCTTTTGTAGAGGCCCGCTACACATGAGCAGTTGCCTTATTCACCTTGGGCTTTCTGGTTCTTCAACTTGAAGTGTATATAAGGCAGTTCGTCGAAGAGGCTTGAAGTTTGCATGCACAACGCAACTATTTCCGCTGTTCGGCGAATAAAATTTCTTATGCCAATCAGAATAACGTGGCCCCCAGCCTACTTCCTTTCGCGTTCGACGAAGCACCATAGTCCAACGCCGCATTCAAAAAACTTCAGCACAGCGCCTAGCGAAAGTGCCGCTTTGACCCTGTTCAGTGCAGCCATCTTTGTTGTTTGACTAGTCTTGCAAGCACACAGAGCGTTTTGTGGGGTTGCGAATAGTATTGCTTTGTTCATAAGCGGGTGCACGAAAAGAGATTTCGCTTATGCATTTTATGTCGCTCTCTGACCAACTGCATAGTTCTTACCCTCAACATTAGTTGCGTTGATTGATTGATTCATTGATTGATTTGTGGGGTTCACCATCCCAAAACCACCATATGATTATGAGAAATGCCGTAGTGGAGGGCTCCAGAAATTTCGACTATCTTGGGTTCCTTAACGTGCACCCGAATTCGAGTACACGGGCCCACAAAATTTTCGCCTGCATAGAAAATGCAGCCACCAAAGCAGGGATTTGATCCCGCGACCTGCGGGTCAGCAGCCGAGTACCTTAGCCACTAGACCACTATGGCGGGGCTACTTGCGTTGAACAACCCATCAAAAAGACTGATTGAAAAACGCTTGTACAGGATTATCGTGGGGACACCATGCGTCGTGCAAGTATGCGTGTGCGTCACAATATTGTCACGAGTTTTTTGAAGTGCTAGGTCTTTTCATTATTCACAGAGACACTGGCTCTTGACAACCGCGTACCCCTGGGCTGATTGCTGTTTGCTTGCTCTTCTTATGTGCCTCTTAACCACTCGGGGGGATTGGCCAAAACGCTGGCGGTTATTGTAAGTGAACAAAAAAGTGCAATGCACGCCAAAAAAAGGCGATTCGTTTATTTTCAACAGAATATGGTAATATAGAAAAAGAGAATAAAAAATGTATAGAAAAGAAATAATATACTTTTTCTAATGACTTAGAATTACTCAGACTGCATATATATTCGGGAAGGGGAATTATTTCAGTTTAGTAATGAAATGCTTAATTTAACCTTGGTTTGGAAGGAGAGCTGACCCAAGAATCGGCAAAGCATTCTTCTTGTGTCACACAGGCATTTGCAGAGGGCCACACCGACGTTTGCGTCACTAAAATCTAATGAAGCAGCCCCAAAGGAAGAAGTATTCTAAGTACTAAGAAAAATTCCTAGTTGTATTCAATAAAATTTTGAAACAATTTTCTCTTTGAATTTGAACCGGCGACATGTTAGCAGAAAAAGGTGGATGTTTTCAAAGTCGTTAGAGCTACAGCACGAATGGGATAGCACCAGACAACCAGTTTAAGTAGTAATTATGCGGTGGTATACGGCGTCGTAATGTTTTTGGGGAGACTTGCAGTTTGCGCGTGGGAAAACATTTATTATTGGAGTTCAGGTGCGATAAATTTTCATTTTGATATAGTAATCTCTAAAGAATGCTCAAGAAAGGTAGGTTTCTGTAAGTTTTCACTGTAACGTAAGCTGTAAGAAGCATGATTGGCACAATCGGACCACCAATGAATGTTCGCGCGAATGAGTCAATCATTTCATAGATAAAAGTACCACGGTGACCGGGCACCAAGATCAATCACAGTAGACGAATGTTTGATGGGTTCAATGTTAATAAATATTTAGTACGGCTTATTCCGACAAAGTTGATAAGAAGGAACACACCGATAACGAATCAGTCACTCTCAGAGCTGATGAATATATGGCAGGAAGTTGTCAAAGAGCTAGACTATTAGCCGTAGATTTTGCTTCAAATATGAGTGTATAATCCGGGAGGCCTGTTGAAAATGACCAGGATAATGCGTGAGAAAAATATTCCCACACCTGCTTTTCATCACTCATAGATACAACCACTGCAATTACAGTATTTGTTTTTAACTGATGCAGGGGTCCTTCTATTAAGCCAGTCAAATACATCGAAGGCAAACGTTTAGCATTCGTTGTAAAAATATTTTTTCGTTCTATTTGCACATTGCCGATGGGTTTGATGGATGGAATGATCTAGAGTAAATTAACACTTAAAGCATCATAGGGGTTTCAGCAAGCAAAACTTAAGTTTACACAAACGGAACCAATGCTCATTGAAAAAATACTGGGTTCGGCAGAGCATATGAATGGTTGCCTTCCTAAAGCTGATTCAGAAAATTTTAAGCAAGTAATATTTGATAAAATACAGAATGCGCAAGCAGGCGTGGGTATACCAGCTTCTACATACAAAAAATTTTAGGCTGTAAATTTTGGCCCACCTAAACAACTGCCAAGAGCTTCCCTCTTAAAAAGAATCTTGGGGCTTATATTGTACACAGGTCTACCAGAAACTATTACTAAACCAAATTCATGAATTGGGCGAACATACACGCGGTGAAGAATATCAGCCTAACTGACTCGGAAAATTCTCCTTAGCCTCCCAGCAGCTCGTCTACCTAATATATTATGTTTAATGTGGTAACGCCACCTCATATAACTATTACAGTTAACTTGAGGAATTTTCGCTTGATGGCATCGAAGAGAAATATCATTTGGCAAATCCCAAGAAAAAAACAACAATAACATTTTAGTAACGTTATGTTTTCTATGAAGCTCATCAAACCATATGTTCAATGGTGGTAAATATTACTGTGAAGCAGAATGTTGTCAATGAATATCACAGTGAGACATGAAAACGCTAAGCCATATGCATACAGATATAAATGTGCCTGATTGTACAGCGGTGTTGAACCAAAATGTGAATTAAGACTAAGGAGCGAACTGAATTCTTCGTGACACCAATCGTTTTGCTATACTTTGACGAACAAGCAACATTTTGGGAGCAATACAACTTTGTACCTTGTTTGAATGAGTATATACTTTTGATGTAATGTTTAAATATTAGACTTTCAAAAGCACTTGTGAGAATAACATGTTAAACATTTTCATATGGTTTGACTCAAGGAAAGGTTACCTAAGCCCCATATTGCTGTCTGTACCGAGCAAGCTGATTATGAGAATTTAACTCGAAACGCCCATGCTAAATTTAATAACCTTGTCTAACTCCATTAGGGTGCGAGCTGAATGTTGCATTATATAATATAAAGTTGATAGTTATTAGTACAGTATTCTTTCTAGTAACCTAATTGCATGTGATGTTAAAGCGATTGCTGCAATGCTGTGTTCCTGCATTCCTAAGGCCTGTTTTTAAAAAGCGAAATTATTTTTCAAGTCTTCTGTCATGAGGTACCCGACAATAATTGTTGTTACCGTTCGGAATATCTTCTCAAGAGATGTCGAATAATATTTTAGCCTGACTGAAGCAATGCTTTCTGGTCCTGGAGCTGTGCTGAGCAGAAGACAAACGACGTGCGCAAGGTTTTTCATATTAACTTTAACAAAATCATTTTCGTATCAAGTTTTCACCAGCTTTATTTGTAATTGTCCTGTAAATGTATTCTCCAGTTGTAATGTAAGTCTAGCTAATATACGTTCCTATTCCTTTGGGGAAAGATGGTTATCGAGTGGAGAAGGCACATGTTTCTGTCTCTTTCTAGAGTGAGAACCAGTCTTGCCCTCGACCCATTCAACTTACGTGTCATTACCCCCCCTTCCACTGAAAAAATAAAAACAAACCAGTCTTGATGTTACACCAAGTGTTCGTGGAAAGAGAAAAGTAATGTAAAACCTGGATGAAGCAAAAGGAATGAAGTCGTTGAGTGAGCAAGCGAGTTCTCAACTCGCCTTCTCTTGACATGATAGCATAGAAGACAGCATGGTCAGCACTTCGCGGCCGTATAGATAGCGTGAATTGCATGGTCTTTCGTCCGGCGTTGTTATTCATGGAGGTTACGTAAGTCAAAATATATACAATGTTTTGTGCTGGAAATCAATGAGCGTTGTGATCATGTACGCGGGCATGTTGATCAGTCTTTCGGTAAGTCCGTTGGTGTGCGGATGGTACGCGGTCGTCTTTCGGTGTCGTGTGTTGCTTACTTCAAACACCTCATCCATAAGTTGTGCCTTGAATGCTGTTCCTTTGTTCGTTATTACACTAGGATGGGCACCGTGGCACATCACAATGTGGCGCTAGAAGAAATGTGCTACCTCGGAAGCGGTGGTTCGTGGGATCAATAGCCTCTGTCTCAGCTTAGCATGTTCAGTAGTCAATCGCGACGATGACTGATTTGTTTTCATCAGCTGGCAAACGAAATGGTCCAAGATTGTCCATACCGACTTGGTGGAAGAGCGCACAAGGTGCTCCAACTGACTGAAGTAAGCCAGCCGGCATAACAAAGGTATACCTTCGTCACTCACACTCATGACAGTTTTCGACGTATTGGTTCACACTTGCCAAAAGTCCGGGCCAATAGTACCTCTCTCTCTCTCTTACTCGTGACGTGTTTTGAAAGGCCCATGTGGCCAAGTGTAGGTTCGTCGCGGCACGCGAAAATTATGTGGTCTAGCGTGTCTCTGGAAACCACAAGGAGGTAAGCACGGTCATTTGGACAGGCGTTCTTATACAACACGTCGTCTCGCAGACAGAACAACGCCAGCGAGCAGGACATATAGAGTGATATACTTGTATCGTAGACTGACAAATAATCGGTCAAAGCTCGGTGTCAGGTCGCTGTGGTCAGGTCAAGTCCGAGGAGCTAATGACACCCAGGAAACCATAATCGTCTTCTTTTTGAGTGACGAGATCAATGAGTGCGCGTGACAGTGTGTCGGCGTCTTCATGCTTACTGCCAGACTCATGTATGATGATGACGTGGAATGCCTGTAGCCGCAAGCTCCACCGTGCTAGTCGTTCAGAAAGACCACGCATGTTTGCGAAACAATAGGAGGCATGGTGGGCCGTTACTATCTATAAAGGGCAACCACAAAGGTAAGGGCGAAACTATGCGATTGCCCGCATGACTGTGAGGCATTTTTTCTCCCCAGTGGAGTAATTCGCCTCGTAAACCAGATAGGATGCTGGTGGCGTAGGCTATGACTCTTTAAACGACATCTTGATGCTGAACGAGCACTGAACCAATTCAATGTTTCTGACGCAAGAGTGCACCTTCGTTTTATCATGATCGTCGAAATGAGCGAGAACGTGTGCTGATTGCTTGTATTGTCGCAGTTCTCCAAAAACTGCCTCTTGCTCGTTTAGCTAGACAAATAGCGTGTCGGTACTTGGGACGCGAGTCAGGGGTTCGGCTACGTGTTAAGACCTGTGAATGAATCTGCGACAGTAGGTGCACCATTCAAGAAAGCACCGAACTACCTTTTTTGTTCGGCAGGACCTGGCGATTCGGACACAGCATCAAGCTTTTCTGTACCCAGATCTCCACCTGTTTGCCACGAGTTCTTAGAAGCACTTCTCGGTCTTGACAAACGTGTCACACAGGGCTGAATCTCGAGTGGAGAACAAGCGGACACGCTTCTTTCTTTCAATGGCCAGAGCCGGCCTTGCCATCGATACGTAGGTGGCTATATGGCATATATCTGGAACCATATTTCAGGTATCCGAACCACGATATGAGTAGGAAATACTCCGTATTGTTGGGCTCCCACAATTTTAACCATCTGGTGTTCTTTCGCGTGCACTCACAACACGCAGTACAGGGGCATCCACCATTTCGCCTCCACTGAAATGCGACCACTGAGGCCGGTAACGAACCCATAACCTGTGGGTCAACAGTCCAGCACCTTAGCCACTGTGGTGTACTAGACGCAGTAGGTGGAGCTGGGCTGTGGCAAGAAACACGAAAAAGTGTTAAAGTATACACCTACAAGCCTAAATTACCTTTTAATTCAGAGCCTCACGTCTTCATAAGTCTGTCACTCAAAATGATTATCCCCGTGTACGAGTTCCATTTTAAAGCAGCAGTTCTATATTCAAGGTTATTTTTCTTCATAGGTCTGCTCGGCCAATATTTGCGCCTTTCCGTGTTTCAAGTGATTTGAACGTATCTCTAACTATTCTTCAGAGTTACCACGCTTGACGTCATATTAAGCAGCCTTCAACGCCTTGCCGCTTGCATGCAAGCTGCGAATGTTTCTGACAGTTTGAGTGGGATGGGCGCCACCCTGTTGAGTAGAAGGTTTGGTTGCTCAAGCACGGAGGCCGCATTTCTACGCAGATAGAATGCAAATGCACCCTTCACTTTTATATCGTCGGCACGTCGAAAAACTTCGTGTGATCGGACAAACATTGAGGGCGTTTCGTTTGGACTTCTTTCGTGGTCCTCAATGTAGTCTCGAGAAGCTAAACCCGACCATTCAGCTTCTGTTCAAGCGTAGACAAACCGGAAACTAAAGTTCTTGACAAAACAAGATGGCGTTTCAATTTTCAACGCGCACATTTTGGCCATTGAGCCTTAACGGGCCTGCCGCTATGATTATGGCACCCTAGGGGCGCATTCCATGTTGCTACTTCCGCAATCCCTTCAAATCAACCTGCCAGAAAAATTATTGGCGCATTTCATTGCACAATGTCAAGCTATTTTGAACCTTGTTTCAATCGCTATGCTGCTCTTGTGGCAGTAATGGCCTTGAGGTGTTCAATAACACGTGTCCAACGCAGTCCGACAGCGACTCCTGGTCGAGCTAGAACTTCGGATGAGGGCCGAAGGCCGCTAACGCAATGCCATTCATCGTTTGTTTTTCTGAAGTCCACTTCCACTCACTGGTGTAGCCAACTATGTAAATTTTCTGTTGCATAGCAAGTATCACATTGTCATTTAATTGTTCAGATCTATGCCAAACAAGCACGACTAATCCAAGTTTTTTTTTGTTTCTTTTAAGTGCAATAACGTTCTACCCACGTAATTTCACCTTCCACGAACTCAATATTTATGAAAGCCCAGCTTAGAGATGTTCGACCAGTGTTTTAAACTAATGAATTATTTTCTCACGTGTCTTGGCATTTTTCAAATAATAAGCACTAATGTTTTTTTTAGTTTCTCAAGCTACTCAATGATATATCTTGTGAGCACCTTCAACAAGCCTGAAACACTGTTTGCACTGAAGTAATACTCTGTTTCTTTGGTATGTTTAAGAAAACGAAAACGTTGAGTGGTTGGGAAAAGCTAAAATTAGGTTTCTTGAATACTAAGCGTAACAGCTGCAAAGAAAAAGCAAGGAGCCTAACCTTATGCGTAAAAGCAAGCACGAAGAGAACACTGAGCAATAGCAACTGTAAGTCATTAGCAACTGTAAGTCATTAGAACTGTAAGTCAATAGCAACTGTAAGTCATGAAAAATGGTCCACCTAGGAGTCCTGCTCAATTGATGTGCAACATTGACTGGTAGTGTGAATTAGTACTCATATACTGTTCTGTACTAGATTTCAGAGCAATGACAACAACGCAGGACGGCCTCACGCGTCAAAACAGAAGTTTGTGTTCCTGATGAAGTCTGCGGTGCTGCGTTGTTGCGTTTCACTAAATGGGGATATTTACGCAGTGTCAGTTCATCATACGACTTTTTTAGATGACCAAATTAGATGAATTATTAAGGCCCGACACAACAAACAAGGCAATGACCCCGTCTGGAGGAAAATGTTTCATATAATTAAAGCGAGAAAAGCAACCATATTGATAAGAAGCGCACAAGGTTTACATGAAGACAGGACAGAAGAGCCACCAGCGCTTAACTCCAACTAAGCGTTTATTGGAGAATGTGAGAATATATAAATGTGAAAGAAAAGAAAGGAGCAAGAAAAGAAAAAAACAAACGACTGAAATCTCACGCGTCACGTCATATATTACTAGTCTGTTCTTATCAAACACATTACCTAAAATCAAAGTTCCTTCCACGTGAGTGAAATAGATGGTGCACTAAGACACTTAAAGTCATCACGTGTAATTTTCGCTGCTTTAACAATCAAACAGCTTAACAAATCTTTGTTACAGTATGAAAAGCACGTGTTTTGAAAACACGGCACGCAACCACACTCTTTACAGTGGATAACCAAGGAAGCGTCTTTAACTTTTCGTACTTTATTGTAATGATCATTTGCCCTCTCCTTATTACATCTTTCAGTCTGCCCTACGTGACAGCTAGACAAAGGTATCCTATTAACAAGAAACTGTGCACATTCAACATAATCATTGCCATGAATAATCATGTAAAATTCTTTCACAACAGGACAAGTTTCGCTACCTACTTTTGCCAGTTTTTCTGGAGCAGGCTGACCAATCGCTCACTCGTAAGGTACAAATCTGAAATGAATCTATAGACACTTGCCCGATATAAATATTTATTGAGAAAAGAAAGTTTGAGGAATAGGTTTTTTAAACGCGTGTAGTTTTTTGTAAAAAAATGGTACATACCACGTACAGTGGGAATCGATAATATGCGAAGCATGAATGAGAAATGTTGATATGTCTCTTTAGAATGAGGACAACGTTACGAGGTGGAGGTAGATGATGCCGTACATGACTTCTGCACCATGATTATCATGTCTGCATTTGTCGCTTACCTTCGTCATCTATTCACGTCAAGTGCTACCAAATTATTATATGTGGAACTACCGAAACGGCCGTGAGCACGCTGTGAGCGTGGAATGTTGTCATGTTCTTACATGACACGCGTGTGAGGATTATCATGTTTGCACCAGCTACATACTTCGTCATCCATTTACGTCATGTAAACGCAAATTCGGTATATGTGGAGCCAGCAAAACGGCCGCGAGCGCAACACGAAGCGCCCAATACACTCTAATGTAGCGTTGACGCGCGCGCACGCTGCACAGTAAAAATATTTGCACCCAAAAGGGTGTAAAAAGGGTGATTTTACGAGAAAGCACCCTTTGCAACACCCTTTAACACCCATAAATGGTCGATTGAAAAAAGCACCCTTTTGTTTGGGTGCTTGCCTCGATAGCACCCTAAAATAGGCTCTAAGGGTGCTTTTGTGCCTGAGAAGGGTGTAGGTGCCGATTCATCGGATGGAATATGCAGCATAAGAAGAACGCATAAATATAATATTTGGAATTTTACATCTCAAAAACCTCCATATGATTATGAGGGTCGTCGTAGTGGAAAGCTGCAGATTTTCACCATTTGGTGTTCTTTAATGAGCGCTCATATCGCACAGTGCAAAGGCTTCCACATTTTCGCCTCCGCCTTAATTCAACTGCCACGGCCGGCATCGAACCCGCGACCTTCGGATTGGTGGCTGAGCAGCGCAGCTACTGCACGAATATGTGGACCTTGCGTTAAATGACGGCCTAATTGACTTAGAATGTGTGAAGGTGCTCTCCGAATACAGCAGAATGTCAGCAGAAGCAAATCGCGTTTCATCTATAATAGCAATTAACTGCAATCCATGTTACGAAAGCTTTCCTTAGCGTTGGTTATAAGCTACATGTTTGCTGTGGATTATATACAGGAACATAATGTTCGCCCGAGTATGGGTGTGTGTGCGTGAGCCTGCGCATGTGTAAGCGCGATTGTGTGTACACCCGTGAATGTGTGCGTGCGCGTGTATGTGCGAGTCCGTGCTTGTGTTGGCGTGCCTGTGCACATGTGTACGCCCATGCATGCGTGCGTTTACAGTCGCGTGTGTGTGTTGCCGTATGTGTGTATACGTGTATGTGTGTGCGCCTGTGAATAAGTATGCGTGTGTATCATCCCGTGCGCCCTCAAATTTCGTGTGTGTGTGCGGGGGGGGGGGGGCACTGCTTCTTAGTGTTGAAGGTCCCACACCTGTTCAGACTGGGAGTCTATATGGGAGGTGGCTTAAGAATTGGCGGTGGTCAACGCACTGTACACGGACTATTCAGTACATGGAAAACTGCTGCACACTTTCATACCAAATCATTGCTTACGAACTTGCTGTGGTAGCTGATTAGGTCCGCTGAGGCGCTTCTACGCTCGAAAACGTGGGTTATGACCAATTCACACGGAAAGCTGTCACTGCACTTATGCACAACCATCATTTATATTAACAACGTTTAACAAGAACGTGCCCTGCCTTTGCTACAGGTGCTTAGCTAGCTCATTGGGCAACCATATGGAATTATGTGCTGATCATGAGGTCAGCAAAAAGTTTGTTATAACAACCTCGGCACGTTTCGTGGTGCGTGACAAGCCTTGTAATAAACATCCGCGACTGTGGATTAATTTGTTCCAGCTTCGACTACGCATTCAGTGTTTGCTGCACCATACGCGGAATAGCCAGACACAGACAATGCGAAAAGAAATTCCTCTGGAAAAAGGTGTGGCGATGCTCTCCCGCTAATGCCACCGAGGACGAAATAATTATTGTTTCTGGCCATTCCATGGTGCACTTTGTTTTCCGCAAGTTTTGCTTCACTATTTTTCGCCCACTGCAATCGCATTCCGTCGAAATACTCAAAGAACCCGAGGCTGGTAAATAATCTGCGTCGCTGTGCGACTGGCTGGGAGGAGAGTTGCCGTTTACAAGGAGTCATTCCGCGCCGAACGGCCGTCCGCCGTATGCGCCATAACGTTTGCCTTTCGGCGCCGCCTTGGCGGGTTTCCCGCTCCCCCCCCCCCGCTCACCCCGGCCAGCGTTGCTCCCACAACGGCGGCGTAGATAAGCGAAGAGTTGCGTCACCGAACACCTGCGTGGACAGCTGCGGCGCCGCCACGCAGCCGCCAGTGCCTCCTCCTTCTCTCTCTCTCAACGTTGCTCCCTCTGTCTCATCGTCTTTCAAATGCGTTGCGTTGGTCTGGGGTCTTGGTCGCTGTGTGTGTTCTAGCGAACAGGCGCATATTCAATGGTGGTCACGCATGACACCGTGTTCGAAGTGACGCTCGGATGAAGGAATATTCATGGAGTGGCGGACACGGACAACGTGGGCCTGTTAACGGTGAGTGTACTGTTTTCGTATGTAGTAATCATACAGCGCTAGCTGGGCGCCTGCAGCAGCTCTGCCGAAGTAGGCTGCCAGCCATTTACAACAGCATGCGTTCCCGGGCCTGTTGCAGATGCCCGATTAAACGTGTGACTTAACGAGTTCACACTGCTATGCGCGATGTTGTGTAAGTGCTTGCATCACTCATACAGTGAGTGATGTGATCACTTAACAAGGGCTGGGTTAGTTGCTGATCGCACATTGTCTCTACACTGCACAAAGTGATTGATATTGTTTTATGATGTGCTTTGGGCTACATCGTAATAACATTTCTATTAATACTCAAATGTGCAACGTGCTTCTGTAGGTGTAAGCGTAAAAAAAGAAAGAAAAAGCAAAAATTATGTACAGAGGCGCACTGTACGAAATGGCTTTTTTTTTGCTTAAAGACGGTATAGTTGGAGGTGCTGATATGCCGCGATGCTCCCAGCACGTGCGCCTCGGTCTTTTAAGCTATTTAGGAGAAGTGCCACCAGCAACAGGGAAAGATCTAGCAGACTTCCTAAGGCGCGTTGTTGTGGCCATCGCCGTGCGTTGTTTTCCCTCGTTTCTGTTTGCTGTTTTCGTGCTTCGCTTTCATCTACGATAATGTTCGGCGTTATAACAGAATCGAGAAAGTATACGTGACTGTTGGAGCTATGTGCGGTTGCTCTTGCATAAGCCATGGCTGCTGCAACGTAGTCGGCGTCCGCGCGCGTTGCCGCGTTCGAGCTCTCTTACTTGCGTGATTGTGTTTAACTGAGTATTTAGGCATGGGTTACGTTTGTAAATCCCGTAGTCAATAATCGCTAATAGCGTGCCCCTGATTGCCATCAGAGGATGGGCTTGGTTGTCGAAATATGCCAGACGCTTTTTCTGAAAGCAAGCTTTGAATTTTTTTTTTAAAGAAGTACTTTAATACGTGCAAGGCAGTGCCTATTGCAGGCCCGCAACTCTTTAAAAACTGGACGAGCTATCACATCTTTTATCAAATTACAATGAATTAAGATGATTGAATTATAGATGACGAATTTCTGTGCTAGATTAGGTGCACAAAACACATTTTCGCAGCCCTACGTCTAGAAAGCAGGCAAATAGGAAGCACAGCGTCAAATTTGGATTAGATTCTATTGACGGAGCGTCTTGTGAGAGTAGAAAGAACGAGAAAATTGTTCATTTTTGATGCCCTTATAGAGGCAGTCAGAATTGCACCGATTGGTGACTTGTAATAATTCCTCAGATTGTTAGAGGCGTGATTAAAGTCAGTAAATCTTTTACTTTTTTTTGCAGACCTCTTCGCTAGTGCCACGCCCAAGATCATTTGTTCTCATGTAAAAGAGAAAGCAGAGATGTCTTCACTGTTTGTACATGAAGAGGTGAGTTTCTTGTGCATTTTGATTAATGTTACATGTTCTGAGCGTTGTACTTTAGGAATTGTTTTTCACACTGGCTCACTACCCTATAAGGAATTTGATTCTTAGGTGAGTTCAGGCTTTCGTAAGTGCCATTTTCGAGCTGTAGTCTTACACTTAACCTCATTTCGGGAATTTGCTGTATGCTGGAAAACTCTTATCTTTATCATACGAAATTATTAGAATGTATGGGTTGTATGCTTCGAGTTCATTGTAATGTCAATTACACGCCATTTTGAAGGATACACACAACACATTCTTTATATATGGTGCTGCCAGAACAGCACGAACATCCTTTTAAGAGAAGTCATATTTGCTTTTATTACAGGATGAGAGGGTGCCGCTGACGTCCTCCGTAGTCTACATCCCGGCCCCAGTCTAGAGCAAGCCTACTTCCTGAACCTCCACATGGATAACCGAAAAATCTTCCGTGTCAGTAATGACGAAGAAGGAGTGACAGCACTGATGAGTTGATTTTTTTTTATTTTCAACATTGTCTACGGCCGCAACGCCTTTAACAACCACCGTGATTGAGCGGATTTTTCTCGGCGTGAGTTTGGAGTTTATCAAAGAAGTTGTTCAGGCAGTACGACGCAGAAAATTTTAGTGTCACAATGCCTGAACAACTTTTTCTAGTGTGGTCATGGTAGATGAACAAACATTGTTATTTGTGTAAGTTATTTTGCTTAAATATAGCTGGACCATTCCATGCCAAACGTCCCCAGCCACTTTGGCGACCATCTGAATTGTATTTGAAAAAAAAGTGCTGACTTACTTGCGTTGAAAACAGTGAACTGCTAGCATATTTCAGCGAGAAAAAAAGTTTTGTTCATGTGGCTGGCTTATAACTTCCTGGCATAATGCCGTCTGTGTGCTGTTTGTGGAAAATTTCGTTTTAAAAACTACCGCTTATTTTTTCTAAAGCAAATTCGGTCTACCTGTTAAGTAAATGTGCTTCTGTAAGGTATTTGAAGCTCAATAGTAATAGCGCAATTTTTTAGCCACATTCGCTTCCAAGAAATAAAGCCGAAATGTGTTATGTTTGCATTTTTTATTGCAATATTGCACTTTGTATGAATATCTGAGCAGTGAATATTTACTCCACAAAAGGTATATTTTGAGGAAAAAATATCTTTAGACCTCTCAAGCTGCTGAAATATACGAGAAAATATCACGAATTTCACGAAATTGTGATTTTTGTCCGTATTGAGATGCAATTTGCTCCATGTTGTGATACAATGAAAACTCATTATTATACCTAAATTGTAAGAAAATGAAATTCTTTCTGTAATAAAAATCTTATCGCAAAAAGGACAGGAAAGAGCACTATCAACTGACTTTTATTGAAGGTGCTACGAGCGTTTTTTTTTACTGAGCACAAGACCAGGGCTCATCTGCAACAACACATATGTGACCATGACAAAATAATTTTAACCGAGAAAAGAATACTCTTTTTCGGAAAAGATAAGTGAAGGTGTACTGATGCATTGATCCTTGGCCTTCCTGATAAAGAGTTCTAAAATCTCTCATTTTTCTGCTTGCTTTTTTTTCAAAAACCTTGTTTTATGAAACCTAGGACTACACTTACATTCTTTACGGTGTCGGCCATGAGACTACTATAGCTCTTCTAACATTAAAGCATGCTGTCTTGCTTGATCATTGAAGCATTGCCCAGTTTGTCCTGTTTACCTGTTCCACATGTTAGCGGTATCTTATACACATTAGATTGGCATTCAGTAACCTATTCTAGTGACGAATGGTGCAAGATTGACTATTCCTGTTGCTGTGTGTACATGCACTTTTGAAAGCTGCAAGGGGTGGACAACAACAATGTCATATCTGCTGGCTCTTTTCCTAAAATTGTGAGACACCTTATGTACAGTAGTACCGTGTGACATGCCAAAGGTGATTGGTCATTCTCTTTTTCTTTTGGTCCTGCTTCCTTTAACTTTCTTTCTGCAGGAGGGTTTCACAAACAAGTGTTGATGATGCTGTTGGGGTATTGGCTGGTGCTATCAGCCCAGGAGTGCTAAGAATGTTCTGCCTTTTGATAGTGGGCATTCAAAATTAGTTAGAAAGAGGAATTGATACCACATGTACTCAGGCCACCCTTCAGAAGTCATGTTAGCACAAGGGTGAGGTCAGGTTTAAAAACCAGATTAAAAGACTAAAAGATGCTGGGTATCCCAACAGAATCATCACACCCGTTTGCAAAACCTCCTGCAGAAAGTAAAGTTAGACAGGACCAACAAAAAAACAATGACCAAAACCTTTGCATGTTATACCACATCATGTGTCTCACAATTAAAAAAATAGCCAGCAGATATGATATTAGCGTGTTGTTTTCACCCCTTGCAAGCTTTCAAAAGTGTGTGTACTAAACAGCAACAGGAATAGTCAATCTTGCCCATTCGTCACGAGAATAGGTTTACTTAATGCCAATTTAATGTTTGTAGAAGTATTTTTTATCAGGTAAACCAATGATCAGTGCATCACTACACGTTCACTTATCCTTTCCGAGAGGGAGTATTCTTTTCACAGTTAAGATTATTTTGTAGTGCTCACACGTGTCGTCGCGCATGAACACGGTTCTTGTACTCCGTATAAAAGCGCTCGTAGCACATTCATTAAATTCAGTTGACAGTCGGTGCTCTTTCCTGTCCTTTCTGTCTCTTCCGAAAGTTGTCGCGCTGTGACTAGCACACAACCACGATGAACCAACTCTCCCAAATTAAGCTCTTGTTACGTAACACGTAGACCGAGTTTCGTATGTATGAAAAGAAGGAGCGGTGCTTTTAAAATAAAATTTTTCACATACAACACCTAGACGGCATTCCAGGAAGTTCAGAAGGCAGCCACGTGACACAAATATTTTTCCTCTCCTAAATATTCCAGAAGTTCACTATTTTCAATGCAGCACGAGTTTTTCGAATACATTTGAGATGGTTGCCAAAATGGCTGGGACATTTGGCATAAAGTGACCCAGCTGTGTCATTAGCCTAATTATGCATTACCTCTTTTGTTTTTGTGTGTTTTGACTCAGTTTTGTGTTCGTTTTTAGCTTATTGTGTTTCTGATCATTGTATTGGTTTTTAAGTATTCGCTAAAGTTATATGTGCAAAAACCCGTATATGTTTGCATGTACATCATTTCTCATAACAATTGTTATACATCCAGGAATACAAAGCTTAATCCACTGTGATTATATATTTGAAAACACTATCCATATATTTTTTTGTGTGCATCACTTCTTGGGAACGATTGTGTACATGAAGGCGTATATAGTGAAATCATGGTGATTGTATATATTTGAAAGAATCATAAGTATTATATGCCTGTATTTCATTCCTATTAACCGATTGTGTACATGAAGGAGTATTAAACTGAAACCACTGGGATTGTAGATACTTGAAAGAATTATAGGGATATATTAGCGTATATTTCATTTGTAGTCTCTATGTACTTGAAGCAGTATACTAAACTGAAACCAGTGTAATTGTATGTTGCAAAGAATTGTCAATGAAGTGAAACTGAATAAATATAATAAACATTTGAGGTGTTGCATGTGTAGTGTACGTATACGTGAACGTATATCTGGTGAAAAAGTTGTGTGGCAGAAGAAAAGTTTGTTTTATTTGCCTATTAAATAAACGCAATATGCAAGGGCAGCAAGGCTTCATTTTCTGTAACGCGCATTATGCATATACTGTGAAGTATATATAGATCCAGCACAAGTTCATACACGATGGCACGCGTTTATATTTTTGCCCAGACGCAATGAATGGAGCTCGACAGGTGGCGCACCATTGATAATGAGGACCACTTTCTTCAAGTAGTGTTGTAATCAGTGCATGCTGATATCTATTAGTGCAGTCTAAAAGAATACTGGCACCCTGCCATGGGCACTCAACACCCTTGTGCACTCTTCTCGCACCCTCCTCAGAGGGTGCTAAAAAAGTGATGGACATCGAAGGCACCTTCCTTAAGGGTGTTTTTTTAACACCCTACAGTTTTTTACATGTACACCCTATTCTAAGGGTGCATGAAAAAGCACCCTTTTTGGAAGGTGCTGAATTAACACCTTAGGGTGTCGTCCACGGGACAAGCTCATTTACACCCTTCTGGGTGTAAAATTTTTACTGTGTGGTC
>WOVY01013790.1:0-30287 GCA_013436015.1 Rhipicephalus annulatus | reverse complement strand
CTCGGCTGTGAGTTTGGAGTTTATCAAAGAAGTTGTTCAGGCAGTACGACGCTGAAAATTTTAGTTGTCACAATGCCCTGAACAACTTTTTCTAGTGTCGTCATGGTAGATGAACAAACATTGTTATTTGTGTAAGTTATTTGCTTAAATATAGCTGGACCATTCCATGCCAAACGTCCAGCCACTTTGGCGACCATCTGAATTGTATTTGACAAAAAAAAAGTTGCTGACTTACTGCGTTGAAAGACAGTGAACTGCTAGAATATTTCAGCGAGAAAAAAGTTTTGTTCATGTGGCTGGCCTTATAACTTCCTGGCATAATGCCGTCTGTGTGCTGTTTGTGGAAAATTTCGTTTTAAAACTACCGCTTATTTTTTCTAAAGCAAATTCGGTCTACCTGTTAAGTAAATGTGCTTCTGTAAGGTATTTGAAGCTCAATAGTAATAGTGCAATTTTTTAGCCACATTCGCTTCCAAGAATAAAGCCAAAATGTGTTATGTTTGCATTTTTATTGCAATATGCACTTTGTATGAATATCTGAGCAGTGAATATTTACTCCACAGAAGGTATATTTTGAGGAAAAAATATCTTTAGACCTCTCAAGCTGCTGAAATATACGAGAAAATATCACGAATTTCACAAAATTGTGATTTTTGTCCGTATTGAGATGCAATTTGCTCCATGTTGTGATACAATGAAAACTCATCATTATACTTAAATTGTAAGAAATTGAAATTCCTTCTGTAATAAAAATCTTATCGCAAAAAGGACAGGAAAAAGCGCTGTCAACTGAATTTTATTGAAGGTGCTACGTGCGTTTTTATACTGAGCACAAGACCAGGGCTCACCTGCAACAACACATGTGTGACCATGACAAATAATTTTAACCGAGAAAAGAATACTCTTTTTCGGAAAAGATAAGTGAAGGTGTACTGATGCATTGATCCTTGGCCTTCCTGATAAGAGTTCTAAAATTTCTCATTTTTCTGCTTGCTTTTTTTTTTCAAAAACCGTGTTTTATGAAACCTAGGACTACACTTACATTCTTAACGGTGTCCGGCCATGAGACTACTATAGCTCTTCTTAACATTTAAAGCATGCTGTCTTGCTTGATCATTGAAGCATTGCCCAGTTTGTCCTATGTTTACTTTTCCACATGTTAGCGGTATCTTATACACATTAGATTGGCATTCAGTAAACCAATTAGTGACGAATGGTGCAAGATTGACTATTCCTGTTGCTGTAAGTACATGCACTTTTGAAAGCTTGCAAGGGGTGGAAAACAACAATGTCATATCTGCTGGCTCTTTCCCTGAAATTGTCAGACCCCTTATGTACGTAGTACCGTGTGACATGCAAAGGTGATTGGTCATTCTCTTTTTCTTTTGGTCCTGCTTCCTTTAACTTTACTTTCTGCAGGAGGTTTCACAAACAAGTGTGATGATGCTCTTGGGGTATTGGCTGGTGCTATCAGCCCAGGAGTGCTAAGAATGTTCTGCCTTTTGATAGTGGGCATTCAAAATTAGTAGAAAGAGGAATTGATACCACATGTACTCAGGCTCACCCTTCAGAAGTCATGTTAGCACAAGGGTGAGGTCAGGTTTAAAAACCAGATTAAAAGACTAAAATATGCTGGGTATCCCAACAGAATCATCACACGCGTTTGCAAAACCCTCCTGCAGAAAGTAAAGTTAGACAGGACCAACAAAAAACAATAACCAAAACCTTTGCATGTTATACCACATCGTGTGTCTCACAATTAAAAAAATAGCCAGCAGATATGATATTAGCGTGTTGTTTTCCACCCCTTGCAAGCTTTCAAAAGTGTGTGTACTAAACAGCAGCAGGAATAGTCAATCTTGCCCCATTCGTCACGAGCATAGGTTTACTTAATGCCAATTAATTGTTTGTAGGAGTATTTTTTATCAGGTAAACCAATGATCAGTGCATCACTACACGTTCACTTATCCTTTCCGAGAGGGAGTAGTCTTTTCACAGTTAAAGATTATTTTGTAGTGCTCACACGAGTCGTCGCGCATGAACACGGTTCTTGTACTCCGTATAAAAGCGCTCGTAGCACATTCATTAAATTCAGTTGACAGTCGGTGCTCTTTCCTGTCCTTTTCTGTCTCTTCCGAAAGTTGTCGCGCTGTGACTAGCACACAACCACGATGAACCAACTCTCCCAAATTAAGCTCTTGTTACGTAACACGTAGACCGAGTTTCGTATGAAAAGAAGGAGCGGTGCTTTTAAAATAAAATTTTTCACATACAACACCTAGACGGCATTCCAGGAAGTTCAGAAGGCAGCCACGTGACCAAATATTTTTCCTCTCCTAAATATTCCAGAAGTTCACTATTTTCAATGCAGCACGAGTTTTTCGAATACATTTGAGATGGTTGCCAAAATGGCTGGGACATTTGGCATAAAGTGACCCAGCTGTGTCATTCGCCATAATTATGCATTACCTCTTTTGTTTTTTGTGTGTTTTGACTCAGTTTTGTGTTCGTTTTTAGCTTATTGTGTTTCTGATCATTGTATTGGTTTCTTAAGTATTCGCTAAAGTTATATGTGCAAAAACCCGTATATGTTTGCATGTACATCATTTCTCATAACCAATTGTTATACATCCAGGAATACAAAGCTTAATCCACTGTGATTATATACATTTGAAAACACTATCCATATATATTTTTGTGTACATCACTTCTTGGGAACGATTGTGTACATGAAGGCGTATATAGTGAAATCATGGCGATTGTATATATTTGAAAGAATCATAAGTATATATATGCCTGTATTTCATTCCTATTAACCGATTGTGTACATGAAGGAGTATTAAACTGGAAACCACTGAGATTGTAGATACTTGAAAGAATTATAGGGATATATTAGCGTATATTTCATTTGTAGTCTCTATGTACTTGAAGCAGTATACTAAACTGAAACCAGTGTAATTGTATGTTGCAAAGAATTGTCAATGAAGTGAAACTGAATAAATATAATAAACACTTGAGGTGTTGCATGTGTAGTGTACGTATACGTGAACGTATATCTGGTGAAAAAGTTGTGTGGCAGAAGAAAAGTTTGTTTTATTTGCATATTAAATAAACGCAATATGCAAGGGCAGCAAGGCTTCATTTTCTGTAACGCGCATTATGCATATACTGTGAAGTATATATAGATCCAGCACAAGTTCATACACGATGGCACGCGTTTATATTTTTGCCCAGACGCAATGAATGGAGCTCGACAGGTGGCGCACCATTGATAATGAGGACCACTTTCTTCAAGTAGTGTGTAATCAGTGCATGCTGATATCTATTAGTGCAGTCTAAAAGAATACTGGCACCCCTGCCATGGGCACTCAACACCCTTGTGCACCCGTCTCGCACCCTCCTCAGAGGGTGCTAAAAAGTGATGGACATCGAAGGCACCCTTCCTTAAGGGTGTTTTTTTAACACCCTACAGTTTTTTACATGTACACCCTATTCAAAGGGTGCATGAAAAAGCACCCTTTTTGGAAGGTGCTGAATTAACACCTTTAGGGTGTCGTCCACGGGACAAGCTCATTTACACCCTTCTGGGTGTAAAAATTTTTACTGTGTGGCAAAACGTGGAACTTACTCAAACACCTCCTCAATGAAACCAACACCCGCACAAATCAGCGTCATTCGATCGTGAAAATACTTCATCAGGCTAAACGGACAGTGTCACCGGAAGATGTTGTCAAGAACCTCGTCGAAAAATATCTCCCGCTTCCCACGAGCCCTGTGACCCCTCACCATGATTACTCTGGCAGCGACAACACTAACTTAGACGCCGACTTCTCTATTGAAGATGTGCGCCGAGCTCTCCACGAGCTCAACGGCCGCTCAGCCCCTGGCCCCGATGGCATCACCAACAAGCTCCTACGCAACCTGGACGATTCCTCCGTCACTTACCTCACCGACACTATCAACGAGATGTGGAAAAAGGGTGAGATACCCGATGCTTGGAAACTAGCTCACATGGTTCTCATACCCAAACCGGGAAAGGCGCCGAGCCTAGATGACCTACGCCCCATATTTCACGTCGTGCGTGGGCAAAGTAGCTGAGCACGTAGTCGTCAACAGGGTTGGTCGATACCTCGAAGATAACGACTGCATCCCGCACCACATGATTGGCTTCCGACCAGGGTTATCCACTCAAGACGCCATGTTACTCCTAAAGCATCAAATTCTAGAAGGCGGAAACACTCGGGACACTCGTGCAATACTCGGTCTCGATTTAGAAAAGGCCTTCGATACAATAACGCAATCGTCGATCTTGAAAGCGATCGCAGCCCTCGGCCTAGGTCATCGATTTTACTACTTTATCCGTTCTTTTCTCACTCGACGCAGAGCCGTCCTCCGCGTAGGAGACCTATAGTGTCGGAAGAAGTGGAGCTCGGACAGCGGGGCACTCCTCAGGGATCCGTCCTCTCGCCCACGCTCTTCAACCTCGTGATGATCGGGCTTTCCGAACGACTTTCAAAAATAGACGGGCTAAATCACACTATTTATGCGGATGATGTAACCATATGGTGTTCCACAGGGTCGGATGGCTTCATTGAGTCCGCCCTGCAAGAGGCTATCGACACCACCGAGTCTTACCTCGACCACACCGGTCTCAGGTGCTCACCTGCGAAGTCGGAGCTGTTGATATATTTGCCCAAACGCCGGGGTGCCACGCCCAAAAGGTGGAAACCTCCGGCGGAACGCAATATCACCCTCCACACCAGAGATGGTCGTTCTGTACCCAGGGTAGACACCATCAAGGTCCTCGGCATGATCATCGAGTCCCGCGGAACCAACACCCAAACAGTACACAAGCTCAGGACTAAGAATGAGAATGCCATACGACTCGTACGTAGAGTAGCCAACAGGCACCATGGCCTCAAAGAACACAACTTGCTGCGTCTCGTACACGCGTTTGTTTTGTGCCATTTTACCTACGTTGCCGCTATACACAAATGGCTACGTGCTGAGCGCGATCAACTCAATGCGCTTATTCGCAAGGTGGTCAAACGAGCCCTTGGCCTCCCTATCACCACTCCAACGAACAAACTCCTCGAGCTTGGCGTACATAACACGCTAGAAGAGATCGCCGAAGCTCAGGAACGCGTGCAATTGACCCGACTCACTGCCACCAAGGCGGGCCGCCATATTCTGCGCGAGCTCGGCTTCTTCTCCTCGAGGGCCAGGTACCCCCCAGAGTTGGCTCTAATTCCCCGTGAAATCCGCGACCTTATCACGATCGCTCCCGTACCATGAAATGTACACCCCAAATATAACAGAGGCAGGCGCCTTGCGCGGGCGACCGTTATTCTCAAGCGCATAGACATGGAAGCGGACAACGTCTCGTTCGTGGACGCCGCTGCCTATCGCAACAACCAAGCCTTCGCCGTGGTCGCGGTATCATCTGCGCAGCAGACTCTTAACTCAGCCACAATCCTCACCCGAAACCCCGAAGTAGCGGAGCAAGTAGCTATAGCTATAGCTTTGCTCGACAGCAAACGGGAATTCATCTACAGCGACTCCAGGCCGGCCATCAAAGGCTTCGAACGCGGAGTCATCTCCGAACAGGCGTTACGTATCCTGCGCAGTGCGGACCCGAGTGCCCTGAAGCACCACACTGTCATCTGGTTCCCCGCCCATCTCGGCCAGGTGCCGGGTGCCTTATCCAACCTCAACAAGATCGCCCATGATGCAGCGCGTGCACTTACCGACCACACTGCCACGGGGCAACCTCATCTTGCTGGGTTAGATACCAATCGGGATGCACCAATTACGTACAATGAAATTACAAAGCACTTTTACCTGGAACGCCGCATTTTTCCACCCCCACATCCGAAACTTAACCGACCGCAGGCATTAACCCTACGCCTATTACAGACACACACGTACCCAAACCTTGCCACGCTTCACGTTTGTTATCCCGATGCATACCCCAGCGACACATGCCCATCATGTCGACACACAGCGACACTCGCACACATGCTCTGGGAGTGTAGAACAACTCCTGCCAACTCTACCTCAAGCAAGTGGGAGAGGTCCCTCAGGAGCTCACTTCTTGCCGACCAGCAATGGGCCGTCCAGCAGGCCCACGAAGCGGCCGCCAGGTACTCCCTGTCGGTCCCTACGTGGGAGACACCCGCTACGCGCTAAGCGCGTCCTGCAGGACTGAAATTAAGTTTTTTCATCCCATCCATCGGAGTCACCAAAGCACTTCTTCAGTTCTTGAGCAAAAAGAGCACACGTTGTCAAGGGCTCTTCGTGGTTTTCATACCACATCAGGGCAATGCCCGTGAGAAACAGCGTGACGTTATCCAGCTGATCAATAGAGTTCCAGTGGCTGTACCGGCTCACCCTTTTGTAATGCGTTAGCCACGCGTCCACATCGTCTCCTGCCATTCCCACGAACGGGCGGGGTTCTATGTAGTGATGCCTAGGTGTAGCCAGCGTAGACCTGCGCGTAGTTGATTCCTGACCTTCGCTCTGGGCCATGACGACTGTTGTCGGTGGTAGACCGACAAGACGATGGCTCCGGCAAACTCCGAACAGCTGTGAATCCGTGGTACGTCGACGTGCCGTACCCTGCACCTCCACTACTCTGCTACGTCTACGAGAGGGGTTTATTCAGAGGCGACGTAACGGTCGACTCGAACGTATACTGTGAACGCGCACCGGAGACCTGATGATGATGATAATAATGACGACGACGACGACGACGACGACGATGAGCTTTTAGCTTTGCTAGCACTCGCCCACACGGGCCTACAACATTTCCACCTCCATCGGAAATGCAGCCGCCACCACCGGGATTCGATCCCGCGACCTGCAGCGGGTCAGCAGCCGAGTACCTTAGCCACTAGACCACCGCGGCGGGGCAAAGTGGAAAAGTAAACCACTTATACACTCGCGTCTGTTGCTCAGGAAATCATAGGCGAGGTTATAACAAAGCCTTTTGTTTTCGTTTCCTGCCACTCCGATAGAATGAATATTTAGAACTGTAGCTTCCATGAATGATACACTACAAAAATTGTTGAAAAACGTCTTCCACTGTTTGGTCAATCCCTTGCATTAATTATAAGTCAAACACAGGAAGACAGCAACATAAGCGACTACAGCAGTGAAAAACTCGCCATAAAGATCTGATTGCACGCCTCACTGTATAAAAAGTGAGCAAAAGGACGCACTTGGTTATATATGCATCAGCATGCTGTCTATACTGTTGTCAAACAAAGAGTTGGGAGTTACTGCGTAAGACGCGGGCCATTTGTTATGGTGTCGTCGTGACGCCACTTGAGCGTGTGAATTGCTCGCACATGTTTCTTTGTGCCAACACGCCATCTGCATTCACTGCTGTGTTTGAGGCATAACGTAGGGACAATATAAATTACTGGTGTTTAACGTCCCAAACTAACCACATGATTATGATGGACACTATAGTGGACGGTTCGGAAATTTTGAACAGCTGGTGTTCCCTAACGTGCACCTATTTATTTATTTATTTATTATTTATTATTTATTTATTTATTTATTTATTTATTTATTTATTTATTTATTTATTTATTTATTTATTTATTTATTTATTTATTTATTTATTTATTAGAATACCCTCAGGGCCCGTAGGGCATTACAAAGGGGGTGGGTACAACATTTTATAACACACAATAAAAAAGACAAAAAAAGAAACAAGTGTCAGATGCGCAAATCACGAAGGCAACATAAGTCAACTAAAAATGTATAACTAAGAATTCAAGCACATACAAGACAAAGACAGATAATGGAAACTGCGTATAGTTACAAACATTGCTGAGAAATTGCAGTCTTGAATAACAAAGGGTCTGTTATTGTTACAACGGAAGAGGGAAGGTGGTTCCAATCGGCGGCTGTTTTCGGTAAGAAGGCTGCTGAAAAGAATTTGGTGCGGCAAAACGGAATGGCAAACCTTATGCTGGTGATCAATGCGCGATGAGTGGTATGACGGTTGTGAAATGAGGTCTCGCTTCATTGATGGATTGTGAAAAAATATCTTATGAAAAAAATGCAGTCGCAGCAGTTTCCTCCGGACAGTTAAATTGGGCAGGTCAAGGTTAGATTTCATTTCTGATATGCTAGCAGTACGGGAATAATTAGAACAAATGAACCAAGCTGAGCGGTTCTGAACAGATTCTAACGCGTTGATTAAATTTTGCTGCACGGGATCCCATATAGCGGACGCGTACTCAAGGTTTGGGCGAATTAGTGATCGGTATAGTAGAATTTCGAGGGACAGCGGAGCGCGAGAAAAGTTGCGGCGTAAGTATCCTAGCGTTCGGTTAGCGTTATTACAGATGTAGGTAACATGCGTGTGCCAAGATAGATTGTTGGTAATGTAAACGCCGAGGTACTTATATGAAGAGACATGCTGGAGGGGAACTGCGTTAATTCTGTAGGTACAGGGGGGAGAAATAGATCGCCGGGTTATTGACATGCATTTAGATTTGGTAGAGTTGAGAGCCATAAGCCATTTATTGCACCAGGTTGAGACAGTGTCAAGGTCTGACTGTAGAAATTGGTTATCTGATTCATTGTTTATTTCGCGGTAAATTACACAATCATCTGCAAATAGCCTTATAGTGGAGTTAATGCTGTCGGGGAGATCATTAATATATATAAGGAAAAGTAAAGGGCCTAATACGGAACCTTGGGGTACGCCGGATGTTACTTTAGAAAGAGGTGAGTTATAGTCATTAGTTGTTACAAACTGAGTGCGATTAGTCAGAAAGCATTCAATCAATTTAAGAATGTTCTGGTCAATGTTTAAGGCACTAATTTTCAGGAGGAGTAATTGGTGAGGTACTTTATCGAAAGCTTTTTGAAAGTCGAGAAAAATGCAATGCACAAGTGAGCCGCGATCTAAAGCCGATGCTATGTCATTAGTAAAATAAAGAAGTTGGGTTTCACATGAGTAACTTTTTCGGAATCCGTGCTGGTAGGGAGTAAAAAAAGAGTTTGATTCTAGGAATGAGACAAGGTTGGAGTAACTTATATGTTCTATCATTTTACAAGGAACACTGGTTAGGGAAATCGGTCTGTAATTGAGAGGAGACTGTGTGTTACCAGACTTGTGCAGAGGGACCACCTTCCCCACTTTTCAGTCAAGCGGCAAAGTGGAGGTCTGAATAGATTGCGAAAAGATTAGGGACAAGTAAATTGATGAATACAATGCAGTGTTTTTTAGAAACTTTGAGTTGATTTCATCTACGCCACAAGAGGAGGATAACTTAAGCTTGTGAATTAAATGTTGCACTCCAACGGCATCAACGGTAACAGGATACATGGGTAAAAAATCACGACTAGGCATTTGTGGCAACGCAGAAGCAGAACAACTTGAAAAAGAAGTAACAAAAAATCATTTAATGCAATGCAACACCCTTCACAGCGAACTGGCTGCCCGTCTGAGTTCGTAAGCGAAATGTTTTTCTTTTCCCTAGGTTTAACAGTTTTCCAAAACTTAGAAGGGTTGGTTACAAGAATTGAGGGAAGGGTATTTATAAGAAAAACGCGCTTGGCTTCTTTGATAGCTGCTCTGTATTCGGAAAGGACAGATTTGTACACGTGCCAACGGGCTAACGAATTAGTCTGCTTTGCCTGACGGAACAACCGTTTCTTTTTATTCCGCAATTTTTTTATGTCAGTTGAGAACCAAGGGGGGCGTTGGCGACCCTTGATAACGCATGTGGGAATGTATCGCGTGATTAAAGATTCAACTTTCACTTTGAACAAGTTCCAGTTTTGTTGAACACTGCAATCAAAGAAGCCATTAGCAAAGCTCTCAAAATTCGATTCGAGTTCACTGTTGATTGAGTCATAATCGCCACGTGAGTAGTCTCTTATTGTTTTCCGATTGTTTGACCGACGCCTTAAAGAACCTGTTAGATTGAAGTGCACGAAACAATGGTCACTTATGCCTGGGATATATGAAATAGAATGGACAAGGTCTGGTACAGTGGTGAGAATCAGATCAAGAACATTTGATGAAGTGGGGCCCATTCTTGTTGGTTGCGTTACGAGTTGGGTAAGGTTAAAGTCTTCGCACAGTTCCACGAAATGTAAACTGTCGGCTGAAAGTGAGCTTAATGAACAAGAAGGAAGTGACCAGTTTATTTTCGGGTAGTTAAAATCGCCTAGAAGAAAAACAGGTGTATGCGGGTGCCTTATACAATATCATTCAAAGCATCATGCAGTTGCTCGCAAAACACTGGCGTCGCACTCGGAGGGCGGTAACAGCCACAAATTATGACATTTTTATAGTTGACATGGAGGGAAACACAGACAAATTCTAAAGGCGATGCTATTACTGCTTGGCTAGAAACCATATAATCAGCTACGGCTGTAAGTACACCACCTCCTGGCGATTCTTCTCTATCACATCTGTAAATGGTATAATTATTTTCACAATCGAACAGCTCTACACTTGCAATGTTAGGGGTAAGCCAGGTTTCCGTTAACACTACAACATCGGCGGCGCAGTCATCAAAAATTGAAGATAATGCATCCCGTTTGTTAAGAACACTTCGTACGTTAGAATATAAAACTGAGTAGCTACGATAAGTGGCCGAGGGGTGAACTTTGTTAGGATAAGAGCGTATCTTCGTCGGCATGCGTAGCGGAGGACGAAGCTTCTGATGAGTTCTGCGCATGTGTATGCGGCTCACAAACGCTGTCGGTCACCGGAGAGTACACAAAGCACTTTTTGTTGATGTAAAGCTTATTGTACTTGACGGTATACTTCTCGCCACTCGCCCTGCCTAATTCAAAAAGCTTCTTGCGCACGCTTCTTGTTGCGCGGCAGAAATCCTCGCTGATTGACACATGAGACTCGTGAAAACTACTTCTAGACTGCAGTATGCTTTCTCGGAACATAAAAGAAGCAAATTTTACGATCACTGGTACTAAATCAAAGTACCTCAAGCATTCTCGAACTGATCGTGTCTTGAAAAAATACGACTGCTGATAGCGTTGCGTGTGCGTCTTCAATTCCGTGAGAACAAGCCTGCCCGCACACGGACTAACTTCGCCACTTCCTTTTTTATTTATTTACGCACTGCAATCACCATTCGGTGATTTCAGCACGGTGGTACATGAAGTTAGTCACGAGCAAAACGGCTAGTACTTTGGTATATAATATATCCCGGTTATAAATATGTGTAGGGCAGATAAAAAAAAGTAATTAGCTCGAGAAAATGGCCTGAAACAGCTGCTTTACAAAACAGAGCATATGTGGCGAAACGCGCTTTTATGAGTTGGCTCGCGACGCCATCATGCGGAGCGCGCCGTCGTCACTGTATAGAAAGAGCTTAGGCCGTAAATATTGGGAGCGAGCACGCGCGTCTGGACCGGCCGTGACTTTAGTTTTCCATCATTCCACCGGGCGCTGCAGATTCTCCAATATTCTGCAGGCGACAGACCATAATTGGGGCGTTCAAAGACATAATATCGACGACCCATTTTCGCTTGCAGTGAAGTCTGCGCTGCAACAAGAGACAGCGATTTTAGACAACCGGAGTTGCGACAGGCGAAAATTACTCGTTAGTCAAGGCAAACGTCTTGTTTATTCTGTGAATGAAACACAAGCAGCATTGTATAACGCATTTTCTTCCACTACACTGATTTGTTGTTGTTGTTTTGAGCAGTTAGAGCTGAGAACAACAACATTTAGAGCTCATACCAACAACAAATTGAGAATCTAAGCATACGGCTTGAGCGTCATCCTTTGTGCTTCACGCTGCAGTTATCAAGCTGCTTGTGACATCCAAATTTTTTGCTATCGCATTCAATGTTTCACCCTTGCGGCGAAACTGTGACGTTTTATTCATAGAATGTACAATCCCACTAGGGGAATGATAGCAATGTCGAAATGACAAACATGAATGATTTGTAAGGAATGTATTATTTGATAAGAGGAATTTATAGTTCAAGAACTACAAAAATAATGTTCAAGAACACCAATACAGAACATTGACAATGATTATATGATTAACCATGTAGAGAATATACAATCCAAGATATACAGTATAATATATGTGTATACAACAAACTCACATACTTATATTTTATTCAACATTCTTGCTAGTACTGACGATTTCAAAACATAAAAATTACGATACTCCCTTATGCGTGTTGTGGCACCGCCAACTGTGTTTGGGCTATCCGCACTAGCAGCAATGCAACCTTCGCTACATATGTCCGCAGAAACATCCTGCCACTCGAGTGCTGCACACACCAGGTGTCTCGTCGAAGCAAGCGTGATGCCTACAGCCCCGTTAGAAGAAGCAAAGCCAACCGCAGGCCTGCAGCGGAGCCAATGCACGCAACGGAGGAATAAAGCGAGCTGAGCGGCTCCTTGACAAGTTCGTTCTCTTTCCTCCTCGTTCGCTTACACCAACGGCGACACCGCTCAAAGCAAAAAAGGGGCCCATATTCGCGACAATTGAAGGCAGGGCCTCCGAGATGGCGAGCGCGCGGCGTGTTTCTCTCTGGCCGTCCCAATCACCGCGCTCCCCAGCAAAACTAACGAGCATCGCCACGCGCGCCAGGCTACCGCGAGAGGGCGCAGATGCCGTCGGTGGCCGAGACCACGGGAGCGAACAGAGCACACGGGCTTCCAGGGGGCGTGTTTTTTTTTTTTTTTTTTCACGTGCGAGTAAGAATCACCGCGAGAATCTTCTGGTTGCACTGAAGGCAAGTATTTATTTTTGTTGCTGCATTCATTTTGATCCAATTAACGAAGAAAAGCGTAGTAACTGCCCAACGTTTCATTGTAAAAGATAAATTCGTTTGCGGCAGTATTACTTTCTTTTCGTTACAGTCCGTTTTATCTCGGTGCTAAGTATCTCTATTTCATAAATATAGAAGCACTGTAGCATTCCTCCTTTCTGGCGACGTGCATTGTGACAAACTGGGCTAATTATCATTGTCCAATCATATTTATCTTCTATTGTGACACATTTTTTAGTATTTGTCACGTACAAACATTTATGGGGTCATCAACCGGAGCACAGTCACGCTATAAATTAATTAGTGCTTTGGTCATATCACTGAAATAAGGGGATAAGTAATTTTGCCACAATAATGTGGAAGGCATTGATTAGCTGACCTACATTGGCCCTCACGTCTTTCGCAGAGAAAGTGCCTTGCCATCGTCTCCTTTTTCGCCATCTGTATTTCGATTAAGTTTTGGTAGCACAATGACACTATCAGCATCGAGTTCATTTACTGAACTCTCGACTGCATCCAAATCAAAGGGTCGCACATGGGGCCAAACACGTATTCGCCAATGTAGGCTAGGGAAGAAAAAATTGGCCCCGTATCTGCATGTTAATCTGCAAATTTCGTCCAAAGACGATTGTCTTAAGTGTAGAGAGAGTGAACCAAACGTTTATTTGATGTTGTGCGCAAGAAAATCCGTGAATGGTGTTTTGGAGGCGTTGCGTTAGAGCGCCTCGAGCGTGCAGTGGAGGCGAACGAGCGCATCAAGTCACGTCACACGTGAGACATGAGCGCTATCTGGCAGTTTTCTTGGAAAACGAAACGTGTGGCTCTGAGACGGGCGTGCGCGCCTATCTCAGAGGTGATAAGGTGTAGAAGACAAGATGACGGGTAGGTTCCACCACCGTGTCGTCTTAGCAAAGCGTTGAAAACACGCGCCTTTCCGTGCAAGCGTTGCATGGTTAGTGCAGCGTGATAAACGCTACGGTCCTTAAAATTACTTATGTATGCATTTTGTAGTAAGAGACGCACATGCAGAATATATACGTGTTGTTATGGTGCCTCAGATATGCGTAATTATTTATTTTTAATTGACAATCGCCCAAGTATGAACGCTGAATCTTGAGCAACAGTGGTGGGCGCTGCGCCCGTTTATGGTATCGGCTGGTGTCCGTTCACAGTACCCGGTACCGTTAAAAGTGGACAAACAGACAAATGCACAGACAGACAGACTAAAATTTTTGCGTCGAAGGTACCCGAAAAAGGCTGTCATCTATTTAAAAAGTGTAAATTGTCAGTGCTATGTAAAGCGCAGTGTTTTATACCAGATACACCAAGCTCTGAACGCAAGTTGTGGTATTCTTGAACAAGCAAAATACCTCGATGTTCGTTTTTACATTGCCCAACATATCCACTGAACACCGTAGAACTCAAAACGCGATTGGGCTACCGTTCGCACGGCGTCCACTGCGCCACTCTGATTACATTAGCATGTCTGCAAGAATTCTTGGTATGGCGTTACAATGAAAAGCAGCGCTAATTCAATTAAATGAAAATGCCACAAACGAGCGCCCAGCTAAGCACGCCTCTTCGACTTCTAGCCGTTACCCGAAATCGAAGTGCCGAGCATGCGCGGGAAAGCTGGCGTAGAGAACAAACAAGTATCAAAAATACGCCTCGTGCGCACCTTCTCGACGGCGCCGCGAATATGCTGACCAACCTCCTATCACCGAGGAAACTTTATAAACACCGAGAAGGAAGGTGCGAGTGACTTCCTGGTTGCGTCATGGGTCACGGAGAGTTCAAAAAAAGTCACGCCCTTTCCTCAGCTTTGGCTGTGCGGCGCGCCGACGAAATTTTTCAGAACACAGAGCGAACGTACATAAGCGAGCAGCAGATGGCGGTGATCAGGAGATAAAGAGGTTCTCCACCTTCGAGTGAAGGCTTGTGTTACAAGCAGGAGAAAAGTGTGTGCTTACCAACCATGAACGAAGACGTGTTCTGTAGTGGCAGCCGCATGAGCGGCCGACGTGTTACCAGCGAAGATGTTTTCTTATTAAAGAGCGGACGTTTGACGGCGCAAGGATTCTTGGAAGAGAATCTACAGGAGTAGCGGAACGACAACCGGCGCTGAACTTTAGTATTCTAGAACGTCCATTCACTCAACGCTTCACCTTCACTTGAGAAAGCCGATGGCAGCGCCGTCTCTAGGTACGGCAAGTCACTGCATATCAGCGATCATCTGCTGCGATTCTTGAGTAGCGCAGGGTCATTTTGAACCGAGCTGTGGCGCAGTGCTCAACTCTGTGAAGGGTGAAAGTCGAGTCGAGGAGCGTTTGTGAATATGGGGGTAAGTGAGTGCTTCCTTGAAGAGAAGCATTCAAGCTTTCGTCCAAGAACTTTGGACTACATTCGTTTGACGAACATTTTCGTCTATAAGTGTTTTAGTTAGTTAATGCATAAGATTGCATTGTAGCGCGTGTTGCTGCTTATGCCCGTTGTTTTGAGTGCATTGTGTAGCCCGTCGTTTAAGTATTTTGTAATTGGTTACGATTTGTATTAGATTATTGCCGAGTGCGCATGTTTGTGTATTGTTGGTTCTGCCTTATCTGATAATATATTTTTGTTTTTGTAATAAACTCTCGGCTCTGCCACGTTCTTAGGACCACAGCCGGCATTCGCTGAGCACTAAAAAACCCATTCTAAATTTTCCATGCTTTAGTGGTGCGTTTCGAGGGCCCGATAGGTCCACCCTTGGTATCCTCCCGGCGAATGCCTCCCAAATAAAGGGACCAGTGACATAAAGAAAAGAAAACCAATTAATCGGTCGAATGTAACTCCTGAGCGTAGAACGTGGCACTCTCCTAACTTCGCTTGCACATCGGGCTGTCATTTCTTTTTTGTTCTTTGCCAGTGCCCTATATGCTATACAGCCTACAAACTTCAAACTATAGTAAGTTTACAGCACATGCGAATCTCCTGCACAGGCATCGCACTCACACTCGCAGCGCAATTATGAGTGAACCCCGAACGATGCGGGTGGCCGAGCATCATTTTCGGTGCACTCCATTGGCATCTCAGCCATCTTCTTTGTTCTTCCAAAGAAATTTCGAGTGATTTTCAGGGCCTAAATCTGCGCTCCGCAGCTTGACCGAGACCCACAAACCAAAAACAGAAAGCTGGGCTTCACTTCAATGTACGCCCGACCCTGGTGCGCACGATGAATGGTCAACAGCCGAAAGATTATTCAGATCATCAAAGTAGTGAGCAGGGAAATATGTGAAGCAAAATGTTGAGCAGCATTAAATACAGCAGTTATGCTACAATATATAGAAAGTGTTTAACACGGCAATCAAATGCACCCAAATCAAAGGGTCGCACATGTAGCAGAACGGCGTCTTTCTGAAGAAAACTATAGTATTCAGCAAGGTCGACTACTGAATAAAAAACGAGGTGACGCGCAGTGTTTCCTCCAAGGTACACTAAACTCAGAACGCGTGTTGCGCTCTTGAATAGGCAGAAGATTTCAATGTTCGATCTTACTTGCACAATGCATCCACTGAGAACCGTAGAACTCGCAGTGCGAATTAGTGAGCATAAGAGACCGAAACTCGCAAGTAACCAGCCCGTGGTGGTCCCAGAACCGGTTACGTTCAGTCTAGGCATAGTCTAGACGCATGGCGGCTGCCTGCACCCTCCTCGCTGTCTTCTATTTCTGTGGTGCGACGCAAAGATTCTTGAAATGACGTTATAAAGAAAAGCAGCGCTAGCTCAATGAAAGGCAAAAAAAAAGGAACGTATTTAATAGAGTGCAACCCTTGAGCGCAAAACGCGACACTCTTCTGACTTCGCTTGCGATTAGGGCTGTTATTTTTTTTTTTGGAAGTAATCCGACATTCAGCTTTGAGGCACACTTAGAGATACAAGGTAGCATACACAGTAACTCTGGGAACACTGAATGATCAGCGGTTTTAGTGGTCACGGCTGAAAGTTCTCACATTTTAAATGAGACAGGGCAGTTTTTCAAAGATTAAAAATTGTAGAGGCGGAAGTTCCAAAACTTTCTAAAAACACACGTTCTGAGAGCTGCACTGCACTTCACAAGGGCAGTATCGTTAACATCGGGGCTTCACATTCTGCTCCCACGACGAATAAAGTTTAAACAATGGGATCCTGAGGAAGCTACTGCAATCGCACCTTGTTTTTCGGGAAAGAAACAGGCTGTCTGAAAAAAAACTACACGGAAACCTGCAAATTGTTGATTATATAAGAAGTAGAAATACAAGGCTTTCATTTGAGCTAACAGTCATATTTATGTGTAAGAAAGAATGCGCTCCAAAACACAGTTTTCAACAATACGGTCGCGTCTTCGAAGCGCGTCTTGTACGATATCTTTAAAAATTTAGAACACCCATCTCATCACCGCACGACCGGCGCGATTTTTGGCCGAAGTGGTTGAGCGCACAGAGGGAGGAATCAACCGGGAGAGGTCTTCGCGTCACATTTAGGGAAGCCATAAGTAGGGAAGAGTAGAGGGGTCCCTCTCGCATTGTCGGTCACGCGACAGCGGCTCGCGCATCCGAAACGGGCGTCAGCGAGAGGGAAGCGACCCGCGCGACCCGATTTCGGGCCACCATCTAATAGACGAGCTGAAAAAGCGAAATTTTTGTGTTCATTATGGGCAAACGTGCTGCGATACTCGCTAGTGGAGCGCCTGTGGGCCATTCGCAGCCTCATTACGGCTTACAAGTGTGAAAGCTTGAACTGGTTGGTTTCATATTTGCAAGTTTTTTTCGGCGTGCGAACACAGCACAAAATGGACAGGGCAGAAGAGCTCTGACTTCAAGCTAACATCATTTCACAGAGTGCCAAAATTGCCCCGCCGCGGCGGTCTAGTGGCTAAGGTACTCGGCTGCTGACCCGCAGGTGGCGGGGTCGAATCCCGGCTGCGGCGGCTGCATTTCCGATGGAGGCGGAAAGCTGTAGGCCCGTGTGCTCAGATTAGGGTGCACGTTAAACCCCAGGTGGTCGAAATTTCCGGAGCCCGCCACTACGGCATCTCTCATAATCATAGCGTGGTTTGGGACGTTACACCCCACAAATCAATCAAATAAAAGTGGCAAAATTAATGCGCTGAAGAGGGCGATACAGAACAGGATGATAAAAGACAAGCCTAATCAATGCAACAGTATCAAAACACGCGTGACGAGTCCTCGATTGCCTCAAAGCCCAGCCAGATAATCACGTTCTTACTGTGAAAAAGCAGCCGATGGGGGTCTAGGAGTCAACACCTAGCAATCGTATTTTTACTGTTTCTATAATTTCGCGGGTAAGCTGACGATTATGCCTAGCCAATAATGAGCATTGGTCGAATAGGAGGGCAGTGCAGCAGCAATTCGGGCAATGGATGGGAAGGTGCCCTTGTACCACACATTGAGCACGTTATTTCGGTGCTCTGGGAGGTGGTTGTTTATGCACCTCTTGACATAGGGGTTCTCACACGTCAATCGAATCAAGTAAACGACTCCCACTGTGCATGAGATGTAGCATGACCTGTGCGCAACAGAGCAAGGGGCAGAGTTTGCACGAGGTGTACAAGCGCACTTGCAGAGTACCTGCAGTTTTCCCGGTGCAAAAAAAAAAAAACAAATAGAACGTTGGTGGCCTGACCGCTCTTTTTTTTTTAAACTGCAAAAAACATGGAACACATATTGAACACGGACGAACTAATATCATGCCCCGTCATTCTCAAAAGGCTATGACATCGGTGTATAGTGTCACATTAACAAAAAAAAACAGTCACAGCTTCGCCACAAATGCAAAGCAATGAACGTGATAGCAGCGAATTGAAATGTCAAACGAAGAATGACAAGCTGATCAAAACGTGGACCCACGTTGCTCAGTCACAATAGACACACGAAACGTACGTACAGGTACAGCTTATCGTGAACAGCTGTCTCAGTTGTTCTTTCGCTGTGTCTGAAAAGCGCGTCCTTTTCGCAAACTGGGACTGTGCAGCAAATGCAGTGAACTTTGTGTGCTCAGATACTACAACAGAATCGTTTCCGTGAAAGCCCCAAGCACACGATTCTCATCACCCGCGAGATACGCGCGCCCGCGCGCGAGCTTCTACCCCCCCCCTCCCTCAATCCCCCTACACGGGGCAAAGTACGCGTGGGAGATGTACGCATCAGAGCGCTTCCTCGCGTCGTCACGATCTGGCGAGCGCGCTCATTGCACCATCAAACTGGTAATGCTCAAAATACAATAGTTCCCCCGAGATCGCCATCACCAGCGGTAACTAGTAGATATAAATAGCTTGCCATTTCAACTACGAAGGACCTGCTCCTTCCTGGCTCAGCGGCTAACATCACGCACTCGCAAGTAAGAAGTCGGACGTTCGATCCCGCGTGCTAGAGTATTTTAGATGCGAAGCAGTTCTTTGGCTAGCTTGTGTAACGCTTTCCCTCCATCCGCACCGCTCCCCTTGCCGCAGGTGTTCGAGCGGTGCCAAGTAGCTCACGCCCTCCTAGTAGTGCGCCGTGACGTCTCTCTCACCTGCAGCACGCTCGTCGCGCGTCAGCTCACTCGCTTCACCCTCTCCACCACTCGCTACGCTCGAGCCCACTTATTACTTAGGCATTGTCTCACCCGCGCCACCTCTCTCCACCAGTCGGTGAGAAGCCACGAGCCAGCGGGTGCACGCGTTGATTTCATTAAAATAAGTAATATATCAAAAGCCTAACTTTATAACCTCCACAAACGTTTTAGCCTAAATAATGTACATAATGACATAGCCCTATATTTCATAAGGCCATTTTTACCACTTCTAAATAAGGCGACTGCCTTTGCAATCTTTAATTCATCAGAACAAATGCCTGCGATATGTGATAGCGGCTAACTTGCCATGTGTGCGTCTGCTTTAATGGGCTGGCAATCAGGTCATCCACGCCGCATGCCAAGTTATTTTTGAACTTTTGCAATATTTTGTATACTTCCGATTCAGATTTGCGAAACATGAAAACAAAGGATAAAATGTTGTGAGTTGCGTACGAAGGATGGTAGCTGATTTCATTTACAAAGGTCCCAGAAACGCCAACTCTGATTAAGAGTTTTATTAGCAAGAGGCGCACCCGACCAAGCTTCACGCTCATCCACAACATCCAATATAAGTAATTTATCATCTTTACCCGTGAAGTCATTCACCACACTTTTAAATGCGAAGCATTTCTTAGCTGGCATCGGTGACATTAGGCGTATCTATCTGACTATCTGAATATCCACCTACGACTTCTAGTTCGTCTGGCCGTTTCGAAAACGAGAGCTATACCAAAATTGGTATGCCATACCATGACTGTATGACGAGCCTAACTTACTAGTCATAACATAAAAATCGTGACAAGTATGTGATGAATGTCATGATTTATATGTGATGGTCTTGTTGCTATTCGGGTGGTTTCGTTCAGATGAAATAATGCAAAACTGCTAAAGTGTTGGTACGGCATGACTGCAGCAAACATAAGTGACAGGCCCTACCATGGAAATCATGACATGCATGCTATGTCAGTCAGGACTACACTCATAGTGCGTTCGCTGTCGTTTCGCTAGCTTCACATATACAAAATTTGTATTACATAACGTGATTGGAGGTTTGGAAGTTTTTTAAGCGCGCGAACATGGCAAAAAAGGGAGCAGGGTAGGCAGAAAGAACGCTGTCTCGCAACTAACTTTAGTTCACGTAGTGGCAAATCTGAGGCAATCGAGGACCCGTCACACCTGTTTGGATACTGATACATTGATTAAGCTTTTATTTTATCTTCCTGTTCTGTATCATCCTTTTCGGCGCATATATATTTTGCTATTCTGCGAAATAGAATTAGTTGGAAGTCAGTGCTCTTCTTGGATACCCAGTTCTTTTTTTCCTATGTTCGCACTCAAAAACACTTGAAAATGTAACTACGTATTAAGTAACCCTAGCTTCCACTCTTGTAAACGAATGACGAAAGTATATGACTGGTGCAAACGTGTTAATCATGACATGCGTGTCATGCAAGGAGATGACTAGCGGCCACGCTCATAATGCGCTCATGGCCATTTCCGCTGGCTTCACATTTACCGGATTTCGTGTTAGGTGACGTGAATGAATGACGGAGGTATATGACTGGTGCAACCACAATAACCATGACGTGCGTGTCATGTAAGAACACGATTACATACCACGCTCATCATGCGCTCACGGCCATTTCGCCATGTTCATATACACCAAATTCGGTGTTACGTGACGTGAATGGACGACGAAGGTAAATGACACGTCCAAACACAATAGCGATGATGTGCGTGTCATTCATTCCGTACTTAACATACATATCTAATCTTGCTTTGAGTACCGGTACTTGCCCCGCCGCGGTGGTCTAGTGGCCAAGGTACTCGACTACTAACCCGCCGGTCGGGGGTTCGTATCCCGGCTGCGGTGGCTGCATTTCCGGTGAAGGCGGAAATGTTGTAGGCCCGTGTGCTCAGATTTGGGTGCACGTTAAAGAACCCCAGGTGGTCGAAATTTCCGGAGCCCTCCACTACGGCGTCTCTCATAATCATATGGTGGTTTCGGGACGTTAAACCCCACATATCAATCATCATGAGTACCGGTATTTTTCCTCAGCGCATGAAAACTGCCAAAGTAACATTATTATATAAGGGGGGAGAGAAATATAATCTGGGTAATTAGAGACCAATTTCTATATTACCAACGTTCTCAAAGTCTCTAGAAAAAATATTTTTATTAGGTTGACAAGGTTTTTTGACGAATATCAGAATATAGCACCATTCAATTTGGTTTCAGGCCTGGCCTCTCAACGCAAACTGCACTGCTTCATCAAAAGGAATTTTTATGAAAAATATAGAAGCAAAAAGATGAACGTTAGATGTTTTCATAGACTTCTCCAAGGCCTTCGATACTATACATCATGCAACATAACTGAAGAAATTAATATGCTATGGAATTCGCGGCGTCGCCTTGTACTTAATTGAAAGTTATTTGACTCACCGACACCAGTGTGTGTCAATAATAAAGAAACTATCCTCACTAGCGAAAATAAGACATGGCCTCCCACAGGGTAGCGTACTCGGCCCAATTTCGTTTATTATCTTTATAAATGACATCAGAAGGGTAAACACATCCACAGAGTATGTTATTTATGCAGATGATACAGTTTTTTTTTCTGGAATGAACATTGACAATATCATATCATTGGCAAATGATACATTAGCAAATAAAGAACTTCTTACGAATAAACTTTTCTTAAACTAACACTGTTATCTTCAGAGCGAAGTCTACACCATGTCTAATACTTAATTCATTGTACCTAAACAACGTGAAGATAGAATTCTCTCCCTCTGCAAAAACGCCAGAAGTTGTGTTTCATGAACATAAGTATTAGGAGCATCCCACCGGTTATGTAAGTAATAAACTTTGTAGAGTAGTGGGAATTCATTGAAAATATAAACGCATATTACCAGAACAGCAAAAACCTATGATATATCCTGTCCTATTTACTCCCCACTTACACTATTGTCATTTAGTTAGGGGAACCGGGACAAAAAATCATTACATAACTTGATCATATCACAAAAAAACGCAATACGTGCCTTTTAAAATATTTTCTACGATGCGCATACGTCTGATTCTTTCACAAGATTGAAGTTTTTGAAAATTGCATTTCTCTATGAATAGTGTCTCTTAACAACATTCAGATCAGAACTAATCCGTAAAAGCCGCCACATACATGCATTTGCCAACTTAAGTGTAAAGCCTTCCGCACGTTCAACGAGGTACACTGCTAACTGGTCCACTCCACGGCCTCGTACAAACTATGGGTCGCAGCTACTACAATTTTGCCTACTCACTGTACTAAATAAGTTAAAGAAACAAGCGATACTCTACGTGTAATGCCTAAAAATTCTATTTTAGGTATGGTTTCATTAGATGTTTACCTTTGCAATAAAGAATGTTTCTTGGGTGTTTGTAGTGAATTTTGCAGTGCGAGTCTAAATGTTTCTCATAAGTAAATCTCTGTCTGTACCGAACGTTGGTACCATTGTGTCGGGGTGACGGGACTTGTTAGGCTGCAGATATTGCAGCTTTTACCCTACTATCCTCAACATGTATGATACTTTTCCTCTTTCGAATTCGACCTTTGTTCAAACTGTATATAATATTATGAATCGATTATGGTGAAATAAACCAAATATCAATCTCAAATCTTAAATCTCATGTAAAGTAAGAGTACATCCTACGCTCATCGAGCGCTCGCGGCCGTTTTACTAGGTTCACATAAAAAATTATTCACCGTCATCATCATAATCATTATTATCAGCCTGACTAATCCCACTGTAGGGCCAACACTCTCTCTGGATTCGCCAGTTCATCCGGTCTTGTGCTCTTTGTTGCCACGTTGTATACCTGCGACATTTTATTCTCACCAGGCCCCCTAATTTTCTGTCTCCCCTTCGAGAGTTAGCCTTCTCTGGAAATCCATTCGGTTACTTTCAATTGCCAGCGGTTATCCTGCCTACGAGCTACGTGCCCAGCCCTTGTTCATTTGTTTTTGATTTCAACAATGATTTCCTTATGACCGCTTTGTTCTCTGACCCACTCGGCTGTTTTCTCGACCCTTAAGGTTACGCCAATCAATCTCTTTTCCATCGCTCGCTGCGTCATCTTCAATTTAAGCAAAACCCTGTTCGTAAGCCTCCGGATTTCTGCTCCATCGATAAGCACCGGCAACATGCAGCTGTTATATACCTTCCTCTTGAGGGTTAGTGGTAGATTAGAATTCATGATTTGACAATGCTTGACGAATGTGATCCACCCCATTTGCATTCATCTAGATATCTAACTTTCATGGTTCGGCTCCACCGTTACTACCAGTTCACAGTATACATACTATTTTATGATATATCACAAAATTGAGAATAAAATACACATCATGTACAACACAATTAACATGCCATGCTCATGGAGCGCTAACGGCAATTTCGAAAACTTTATATACAACTTCGAATTTAAAACACCAGACTGTAAGAAAAACATAAAGGACAAATGGTGATATAAAAGTTATAATATGTCATATACAGCATGACTTGCATGCCACTTTATGAAACACTCGTAACCCTTTCACTGGTTTTAAAGCATCAAAATCAATGTTGTGTGACGTGACTATTACGAACATAAGTAGCAGACTATAATTTAAAAATCTTGACATGCATGTCATGTGCAAAACTATTTAGATGGGACGCTTGTGGTGCACTTGCGTTAGCTTCACTAAGTTAATATACACAGTAATGAGTACTGCTTGACGTTACTGTATGACGACTATAAATGGCACGTGGTAACATCATAATTACGAGATGCATATCAGTTACAACGCCAATTACATGCCACGCTCACGGTTCCCTTGCATCCAGTGCGCCAGTTTGATGTAAAAGATGGGTATTCCGCGACGTCGTTGTATGACGAATCAAAGTGGCAGGTGGTAACGCGAAAATCTCGACATCGATGTCATAAACAACGCCAATTACACACCACGCTCATGGTTCACTTCGGTCTAGTACACTAGCTTGATATACATCAAAATGGGTGATCCGCGACGTGACTAAAATACAAACATAATTGACAGGTGCTAGCGTCCTAATGACCACATACATGTCATGTACAACGCCATTTACATGTCACGCTGACGGTTCTTTCTCATAAGTGCGCATGCTTAATATACAGCAAGTTGGGTATTGCGCGACGGGAATGGATGATGAGTAACGTCGTGATCACGAAGTGCGTGTCATGTACAACTTTATTAACATGCCATGTTCATGCTTCGCTTGCTTTGATTGATTGATTGATTTGTGGAGTTTAACGTCCCAAAACCACTATATGATTATGAGAGACGCCGTAGTGGAGGGCTCCGGAAATTTTGACCACCTGGGGTTCTTTAACGTGCGCCCAAATCTGAGCACACGGGCCTACAACATTTCCGCCTCCATCGGAAATGCAGCCGCCGCAGCCGGGAATCGAACCCGCGACCTGCGGGTCAGCAGCCGAGTACCTTAGCCACTAGACCACCGCGGCGGGGCCATGCTTCGCTTGCGTCCAGTGCGCTAGCTTTATATGCACCAGTATATTCCGCGGCGTTTACTTTATGATGAGCGTAAAGAACAGGTAGTAACGTCATAATCACGACATGCATGTCATGTACATATTTATTTACGCGCAACACTCATCGTTCGCTAGAGTCAAGTGCGCTAGCTTGATATACACCAAAATGGGTATTTCGCGACGTGACCTTATGATGAGTGTAAATGACAGGTTGTCACGTCCTAATTGCGACATGCATGTCACGTATAACGCCATTTAGATGCCACGCTCATCGTTCGCTTGAGTCCAGTGCGCTAGATTGATATACACCAAAATAGGTATTCCACGACGTGACTTTATGATGACCGCAAACGATAGCAGCGCCCTAATCACGACATACATGCCATGTACAGCGCCATTTGCATGCCGCGCTAAACGTTCACTTGAGTCCAGTGCGCTAGCGTGATATACACCAAAATGGGTATTCCACAACGCGACTTTATGATGAGTGTAAATGACAAGTTGTCACGTCCTAATTGCGACATGCATGTCACGTATAGCGCCATTCAGATGCCACGCTCATCGTTCGCTTGAGTCCAGTGCGCTAGATTGATATACACCAAAATGGGTATTCCACGACGTGACTTTATGATGACCGCAAACGATAGTAGCGTCCTAATCACGACATGCATGCCATGTACAGCGCCATTTGCATGACGCGCTAAACGTTCGCTTGAGTCCAGTGCGCTACCTTGATATACACCAAAATGGGTATTCCACAACGTGACTTTATGATGATCGTAGATGACAGGTTGTCACGTCCTAATGCGACATGCATGTCACGTATAACGCCATTTAGATGCACGCTCATCCTTCCCTTGAGTCCAGCGCGCAAGGTTGATAAACATCAAAATGGGTATTGGGCGACGCGACTTTATGATGAGTGTAAATGACAAGTTGTCACGTCCTAATTGCGACATGCATGTCACGTATAACGCCATTTAGATGCCACGCTCATCGTTCGCTTGAGTCCAGTGCGCTAGATGATATACACCAAAATAGGTATTCCACGACGTGACTTTATGATGACCGCAAACGATAGCAGCGCCCTAATCACGACATACATGCCATGTACAGCGCCATTTGCATGGCCGCGCTAAACGTTCACTTGAGTCCAGTGCGCTAGCTTGATATACACCAAAATGGGTATTCCACAACGCGACTTTATGATGAGTGTAAATGACAAGTTGTCACGTCCTAATTGCGACATGCATGTCACGTTATAGCGCCATTTAGATGCCACGCTCATCGTTCGCTTGAGTCCAGTGCGCTAGATTGATATACACCAAAATGGGTATTCCACGACGTGACTTTATGATGACCGCAAACGATAGTAGCGTCCTAATCACGACATGCATGCCATGTACAGCGCCATTTGCATGCCGCGCTAAACGTTCGCTTGAGTCCAGTGCGCTACCTTGATATACACCAAAATGGGTATTCCACAACGTGACTTTATGATGATCGTAGATGACAGGTTGTCACGTCCTAATGCGACATGCATGTCACGTATAACGCCATTTAGATGCCACGCTCATCCTTCCCTTGAGTCCAGCGCGCAAGGTTGATAAACATCAAAATGGGTATTGGGCGACGCGACTTTACGGCGAACTTGAATGGCAAGTGGTAACGTAAAAATCACAACATGCATGTAATATAAAACGTAATTTACATGCTGCGCTCATCGTTCACTTGCGTTTCAGTGTGCAAGTTTAATATAGACCAAAATGGGTGGTATTGCACGACACACTTTACGACGAACGTGAATGGCAGGTGAAAACGTAAAATCACGGCATGAATGTAATGTACAACGCCATTTACATGCCACGCTCAAGGCTAACTTGCGTCGAATGTGCAAGGTTGATATACACCAAAGTGAGTATTGCACGACGTCATTTCATGACGAACGTGAATGGCTGGTGAAAACGTCAAAATCAAAACGTGCATGTCATGTACAACGCCATATACATGCCACGCTCATGGTTCACTTGCGTCCAGTGTGCAAGGCTGAATACCACGAAATTTATATCGCATGACGTGACTTTATGACGAATGTCAAAGGCAGGTGGTAACGTCAAAATCACAACAAACATGTAATGTACAACGCCATTTACATGCCACACTTACAGTTCACTTGCATCCAGTGCGCAAGGTTGATATGCATCAAAACGGGTATTACATTACGTGACTTTATGACGAACGTGAATGGCAGTTGGTAACGTAAAAATTGCAACATGCATGTAATGTGCAACGCCATTTGCATGGCATGCTCATGGTTCACTTGCGTCCAGTGCGCAAGGTTGATACACGCCAATATGGGTATTGCACGACGTGACTTCATGACGAACGTGAATGGTAGGTGGTATCACAGCATGCTTGTTATGTACCACGCCATTTAGATGCGACACTTATGGTTCACTTGCGTCCAGTGCGTTAGCTTGATATACACCAAGATTTGTATTGCGCGACCTGACTAAATAAGGAACGTAAATGGTAGGTGGCCGCGTCATAATCATGAAACGCAAGTCATGTACAACGCCATTTACATCCCACGCTCACGGTTCACTTACATTGAGTGCGCAAGCTAGATATACATCAAAATAGGTATTGAGCGACGTGACTTAAAAAAACGGAAATGGCAGCTGCTAATTTCGTACGTTTCTTGCCTTTCGGCGCTTTCTAGAATCAGAAATAATTCACTCCTCCACTTTTCAGTCACTATTTTACGTTCCTAGGCTAGCCATAGATGTAATTACTAGTACGAATACTTGACTTCCAACTGAGGGTCACTACTGTATCTATTATTTACTTATGGTTCAATTACTGTTCTAAAATTTCAAGAAAATATGACACAGCCCAAAGGGCAACGCCAACCTATTCTTTAGCAGCTAGAAAAATTTTCGCGTTGATTTTTATGAACTGTAATCGCCAGCGACGAATACGCTCGACGTCAACAATCACACAGATGTCGCCGATTAGTTCGCAAACCTATAGCACGCAACTCCTCAGTTGGCAGGAACGGTCAAAGTAGGAGTGCGACAACTCAAAACGAGTAAAATTGCGGCCATGCGGACACTTAGAAGCCAACCATGCCAGATTAAGTGAGACAGGAAGAATTTAGAAAAGAATAAACGCGTCAAAGAAAGAGGAAGGCAATGTCATGACTATGGTTGGTTGGAATAGGCGAGGTGGCGGAGGAGTTTTACAGAGAGCTGCACAGAAGCCATAACAGCCGCAATATTATCGTGAGAAGCAATAACAGTCCAGAGAAACTCGACATCCTACCAGTAACGACCGAAGAAATAAAGCATATCCGAGAAGGAATGCAAAGAGGCAAAGGCGCTGGTGAGGATAAGATAACAACGGACCTCTTAAAACATCGTAGAAAAATTGTATTAGAAGAAAAGCTGGCCACCTTATGTACGATGTGTCACATAACAGGAAGAGTCCCATAATTTAAGAAGAACGCCATCACAATTTTAATATTTAACAAATGAGACATCAAGGACTTGAAAAATTACAGGCCAGTCAGCTCACTGTCCTTTCGTTTCAAACTATTTACAAAAATTATAGGTAATAAAATAAAGGTGACATTATAGTTCAACCAACTGAAGGACCAAGCGGAATTCGGTACAGCCTACTCCACAATAAACCATGTTCATACTATCAATCAGGTAATATAGGAATGCGCGGAATGCAACCAAACCCTATACGTAGCCTTGATATATTGCGAGAAGGCGTTTTCCTCAGTTGAGACAACCGCAGTAATGCAGGCATCACGAAATCAGGGCACCGAACAACATACTAGAAGAAATCTACAGCGAATTCACAGCAACAATAGTTCTTCATAAAGAAAGTGACGAAATCCCAGTGAAGAGAGATGTAAGGCAGAAATACACGATTTCTCCAGTGCTGTACCGCGTATGTACAGAAGGTTCTCAAGACCCTAAATTGGGAAGACTTAGGCATACGAGTTAATGGAGAGTACTTTAGTAACCTGCGATTCGGTGATGACATTGCCTAGATGAGTAACTCAGGGGACGAATTGCAGCTCATGACTACAGAACTGCAAACGGACAGCAGAAACGTAGATCTAAAAATAATTATTGCACAAAACTAAAGTAATGTGTGAAGTCTCGGCAGAAAACAGCACTATGCGTTAGATGGAGCCGCCGGAATTTGGGAAAGGAATATCTGTACTTAGGTCAGGCAGTAGTACATCGGAGCCTAACCATGAGAGTGAAATAACTGGAAGAATAAGCGTGGGGTAATTCACATTCGGCAAGCATTCAGATATCATGCGTGGTAGTCTGCCACTAACCCTCAAGAGGAAGGTATATAACAGCTGCAACTTGCCAGTACTCACTTAGGAGAAGAAACCTGGGGTCTTACAAAAAGGGGCAGCCTAAATTAAGGACTACGCAACACGCGAGGGAAAGGAAAATGATAGAAGTAATTAAGAGACAAGAAGAGGGTTAGTGGGTTAGGCAACCCAACGGGGTTAAGGAAAATCGACTTGCTGCGCAAACTTGAAGGAAAACACAGAGAGACAGGAAAGAGCACAGCTCTTCCCTATCTTCCCTCTCGGATATCATAGTTGAAGTCACGAAGAAGATATAGACTGAAACAGGGCAAGTAGCCCGTACGCAAGTAACCGCTGGTCTTAAGGGAACTCATTGATTGATATGTGGAGTTTAACGTCCCAAAACGACCATATGATTATGAGATACGCCGTAGTGGGGAGGGCTCCGGAAACTTCGACCATGCACCTGGGGTTGCTTAACGCGCCACCCATATCTGAGCACACGGACCTACAACACTTCCGCCTCCATCGGAAACACAGCCGCCGAAGCCGGGGGATTCGATCCGCGACCTGCGGGTCAGCAGCCGAGTACCTTAGCCGCTAGGCCACCGCGGCGGGGCAAGGGTAACTGATTGAATTCTCAGTGAAGGCAAACCCACAAATGGACGGAACAGAAAGTAGGTGTGCCAATGAGATTAAAAATTTGCAGGATAACGTGACAACGGCAGCAAGCAAGACCGGTTGACCGGGTGAATGGAGGATCATGAGAGAGGCCTTTGACGTGCATTGGGCATACGCAGGCTGATGCTGATGATTGTTATACCTGGAGAAGGGTCATCAAGGGCACTAAGCCGGCCTAAGCTCACAAGTTCACAAGTTCAAAAGCACGACAGCGTTCTTTTTTTCAATGCGGAGCATTTCTAAGCGACCTTAGGCCAGTTTAGCCTTATCTATCTATCTATCTATCTATCTATCTATCTATCTATCTATCTATCTATCTATCTATCTATCTATCTA
>WOVY01013789.1:0-32586 GCA_013436015.1 Rhipicephalus annulatus | reverse complement strand
AAATCGAGTGGCCACTCCAATCCCACAGGTGTAGTTAGGGTAGACCTGCCGACACGCCGGAGCCCACTAACGACAAGACCGCCTGGTAACAACAGCGAGCCACAAATTAAACGTTGCCAGCTCCGACACCTTTTTTTGTCCTGCTAACGTCTGCTGGCTTTGTTCGTGGAGCTCGTTAATTGGTTCGGCACTGATCACGTGACCACAAGGTGCAGCCTCGTTGGCTTGCCATCAACCAAGGGGTACGCGTGCGCTTTCGTGTGTGTGGTGGGGGGGGACTGCGTGAGGAACCGAAACTAGCAGTGTCGCCATGTTGGCGCAGGAGGTGTTGGAAAATGTCGATGCTAATAAAAATCCTTAAATCGGGGCTTTAAGAACACTCCATGTTGCGAGCATTTCTTGACGCTTCGAGATTCTATCCTGCCTTGGACTTCTAACTTTTTAGTATGTTTATACAGGCAATACGCAGTCGGAGCTGCTATCGGAAGTAGATTTTGAAACACGTTGAAAAAATAGCGGTGTGGCCCCATCGAATGTCGGATCGCCTTCCCAATAACTTTCGGTTGTAACTTCCAAGTCGGAGACTTTTGCCAACTCGACATTTGCGTGTGATCCTGCAGTGCTCAATTCTTTACTCGAAGAGTTAATTGCCTTTAAAACACCTTATTGAGAAAATGTGTTCATGGTAGAGAGCATCCGGGGTGCTTTCGTTTACCGCCACTTTGATATCACATATTTTTGTACCAGGAGCTTACGACTATTAATAATTGGAATTCTTTCCACTACGGGAATCGACCGCATCCTATGTTCAGCGCTCGGTGTTTTTTGTTTTGGAAAGTGTATACTTGAGGAGGGTTGACTGGAAGGGTATGCAAGGAGGTCGACCAGATTCTTCTGGTTCGCTACCTACACTCCACCACGTATCCTGAAATGGTTTGATTGAAGCCAGCGCCATGTAGTTTTTTTTGGTTGTGTTGCCGAGAGTTTAACAATAAATACATGAAGGCATACTAATCAAGCATGCTGAGATATTTCGTCCAGCGACAACGCTCAGCGCTTCGCGGCTACCATCAGTCAAATATGTTCAGGCTACGCCACGGAATGTTCTAGTTAAACTTGTTGACGACTGTACGTCTGCCCATTCATTATGTGGCCGCAATCTATCACTAAGTCAGGTCAATATTAAATTCAGTTGCATATGTAGTCAGGGCATTCCAGCCCAGCTGCGAGAGCAAAGCCTGGCGAGAGGGAGACAGTTGGTAAAGTCAAGCGGGGGAGAGGTTAGGGTGGCAGAGAAAGAGTAGCGACATGGAAAGAGAGAAGCAGGGTAGATGAGAGGAGAGCAAAGGTGAAGCTGTGGTGGGAGAGGGGCAGACTGCACGGAGAGAAGGAGCGGCTGATAGCCATTGCGGAAAAGCTGAGGGTCGGTGATACGTAGTTCATGTTTGACGTGTGCGCCTTAAAAAGTGCGCGTCACAAAAAGGAAGAAATGACTCAGTGCACGCGCGGTGTTGTGTAAATCACGACGACGTTGAACACATCGCGTGCGAGAGCACGAAGATGCGTGGCCCGATGTCAACAAAATAAGAAGGAAGGTGAGCCAATCACCAGTCAGCACAGAAATTACAAGAGCCAATAGCTCTTTAACACGCCAACTCAGCAGTCTGCAACGAGAGGTCGACCCATGGACCCTAGGATCACGAATGGTAGTAGTTTAAAGAAGAAAAAAACAAGAATCACAGCATATCCGCCGAGTGAAGGACGATATGAGTGAGGCGAAGTGTCCGTCCGTCCGTGCGGTCATCCGTGCATCCATCCTTGCGTGCGTCCAGATGAGCGCATGGACTTATGCACTGACGGAAGCATGGATGGATGCATGGGCGCAAGGGCAGACAGACAGACGTACGGATGGACAGCATCTCGGGCGCATGGATGGACGGATTGACGCACGCATAAATGGCCGTAAGCACGGACAGAAGCATGGACGGACAGATGGATGGAAGCACAAATGGACGGACGCACGGACGGTTGGACACAAGGATAGACGGACGGACGCTTCGCCCCACTCATCATCATTCACTCCGTGAATATGCTATGAAAAGCACTAATGCCACCTAATTATATTATTCCCAAGGAAATATACACGCAGCGCCATCTATTGAGCAAGTCATAATCTAGATGTGGTTTCTACATACAGAGTGGGAACGACCCACGGCCTAAGGAGCTTTGGCTCTAAAATAAATTTGCCGCTTAACTCTGTGCTTTGCTGCAAAGGACCTCAAAAGAGTAGTCATTTGTCTGGAAGCGCTGCGGGAGGTATGGTGCCGTTTTGCAGTAATGTGAAGAAATGAAAGTTTTTTTAGAACGCTGAGCCGCTGGTAGGTGGCAGCACCTAGTCATTTTAGTTAAAGGCCCTCAATTTCTGTTTGGGAACCACTTCGCGACAAGTCATAGGACTCCTGAGAAGAATAAGTGGACGGAAGCGTGGTCTACAAGAAAAACAAGCCTGCAAGTTAGTGCAGGCTTTCTTCATTTGTTGGGTAACGAACACATGCCGCTTCTTGTACCTCAGGAGCAACGCAATGAATAATGTCGATATACTAATTAGGCCAGTCTACAGAGCGCCCTTAGGATTACCCACTTGGGTCTGCAACGGCAAACTCTTGGAACTAGGTGTACTTTAACACCGCAAGCGAAATTATTGAAGCACAACGAGCATCCCAATGGTGAAGGCTATACTGCACTCGACAAGGACATGACGTCTTGAAGCTCCTAAACTTAAAACCACTAACTGGACCCACACTGATACCACACTAAATTAGAGCTAAGATAAAAATCTTACCGCTGCCCAAAAACAATGGTAGTCTGAACAAATGACGTCGGCAAGCGCGGGCGGAGGCACTCATAAAATCACTGGATAACAAACCAGCAGCGTGTGTGGACGTCCGTTACTCAGGCGGGACGAATTATGTTATTGTGGCAGTTGATGGCTCTGGACGAACAATGTGGACAGAAACCATTCAGGCCGACTCCCACACTGAGGTAGCAGAAAACAGCGATTGCCATGAAACTACCATTGAAGGCACGAAATTTCTTATGTAGGATTGGACGTCGGCTATCAAGGCATACGCTGCCGGATATACACATAGAACGGCACTGCGAAATTCGCCAGACCTCAACAACAAATGAAGCTCATTTGGGTTCCGGGCCACTGTGGTAACGCGGGAAATGAGGTCGCTCACCAGACAGCTCGAGGGAACCTAAACAGGGCAGTATCGCAGGAACCAAATCCGAATGACGTGAAGCCCAGCTATGGAGACCGGCTCAGCCGTCATCGAGAATGAAAAAGGCTTTATCCACCTCTACATGAGACCTTGACCCAGACTGAAGTAGCCACACTGCGAAGGGCTCAGACTCGTTGTATACTCAGCCCGAGGAGGCCGGCCGCAATAATGAATGATGAAAAGCTACAAAAGTCTATCAAATGCGGCCTATAGCACATGCAGAAAAAGACCACGTATTATGGGATTGCCCCAACAACCTTGCACACGAGGAGCTCCTGCAGCTGACTCTCTCAGCGAAAGCCCAAGCGAGGACCTTAAGAAACCCATATTCGCTTCTACAGGCAGAGCTGGCGGACTGGTCTGCTTGTGTTGCGGCCTTCTGGTCCCCAACCTAGCTCCCGTCAAACTTGGTTTCACCCATTCCCCCTCCCCTTTCTGAAAAATAAAGTTTATTCCTCCTTCTTCTACCCTGATTTTTTTAGCGATGCGTATACGAAACCATACCGCTTTATTTTTTTCATAGCTGCGCTTTGTCAGTGTTGCGTAATAAACACTTCGGTATTCAGAATTACGTATCCTTAGATTTTCTTAATGAAAAAACACACTGTCAACATTTGACTGATTGATTGATATGTGGGGTTTAACGTTCCAAAACCACCATTTGATTATGCGAGACGCCGTAGTGGAGGGCTGCGGAAATTTCGACCACCTATAAGATTCTTTGACGTGAACCCAATATTGAGCACACAGGCCTGCCGCATTTTGTCCTCCATCGAAAAAACAGCAACCGCAACCGGGATTCGATCCCGCGACCTGCGGGTCAGCAGCTGAGTACCTTAGCCACTAGACCACACCGCGGCGGGGCCACTGCCTAACATTACCATATTTACTCATTGATGTTGCGCCTCATATATGCGTATTATTTGCTTTTTTATTGACAATGTTCACAAGTATGAACGCAGGTACCAGATAAATATTAGTGGGCTCTTAGCAAGGGCATAAACTTTTGCCGGGTGACTGAATCATTGGACAGACACTATTAGACAGACCGAAATTTTCGCGTTGCAGTACCCCAAGACTACTATGTTTAAAGAATGAACCCCGCAGCTGTCTCCGGCAAAGTGGGACACCTCAGTAGTGGTTCACAAAAAAAGGAATTAGGCGAGATCGCAAGAGATGGAGAGAAAAGTAAGGATCGGGAGACAACTACAAAAGTTCTCGGACTGGGCCCCGATCTGCGAGCGGTCGTCCAAAAGAGGACATCGCGGATGACCGTCAGCCAGGAAATCCATCCATCATTTTCACCCGAGATACAGAGCATGCCAGAGGAAGAAAGAGCACGGGAGTTCGGTCCTACGCCACCTACTACCGCCGGTCCCTATACGACGACGACAGCGTAGCTCTCACCGACTGGATTAGCCCTACGCCATCTCCTGTTGCCGACAAAAGCTCTTGCCAGTGGTGCCGCGTCCTCGTACTCCTGTGACCAAGTTTCATCTTATCTAACGTCACTTTACTTCTGTTTCTGTCGTCGCTCGCTGTTCCTGCGCATCTCTCTCTCTCTTTCTCTCTCTCTCTCTCTCTCTCTCTATATATATATATATATATATATGGTCAGTCAAATGTTAGGCAGTGTGTCTTTTCATTTATATAATCTGAGGATACGCAATTCAGAATACCGAAGTGTTTATTACGCTACGCTGACAAAGCGCAGCTATGAAAAAAATAAAGCGGTATGGTTTCGTATACGCATCGCTAGAAAAATCAGGGCTGAAGGAGGAGGAATAAACTTTATTTTTCAGAAAGGGGAGGGGGAATGGGTGAAACCAAGTTTGACGGGAGCTAGGGTGGGGACCAGAAGGCTGCAACAAGGGCAGACCGATCCGCCAGCTTGGCATTGTTGCGAATAATGTGACGGGGCGAGGCCTAGGCTTATAGGATAGCGTCCACCGATAATCGGCAGCCGAACAAGATGTCTGAGTTGCCTCTCGCGCAAGCGCCTGACACACAGGCGTCTTCTTCATCTTCGCAAAGTGCCACGCTTGCTCCTGTCGGTGAGAACGAGGTAAAACTTTATTAGACCAAGGGATTTGGGCACTTACGTCCCAGGGTCCCCGCACGACTCCACTGCGCTATGCGTTCATGAGTTCATGCAGTTCCATAACGTGGGCGGCCCGGTCAGTGGCGATTTTCTGCTTTCTGCACCGTAACATCACTCCCCTGCGGCGGAAGCGCCGTCACGGCGCTTAGTACGGCGGCGACGAACGAGGAGGGTGATACGGTTTGAGCCTGGCAACTTGTACAACGTCTGTCTGGAGTGAGGGGGTCGAAGAGGGATTGTTTAGGGGTGCGATCTCGTAGCTCACGTCACTAAGTTGTCGTAACTCATTGTAGGGGCCATGGTAGTGTGATAGTAGCTTCTCTGATAAGCCGACGTGGCAATTTTGTGTCCAGAGAAGTACCAGAGACCCCGGTGAGATGTGTACGCTTTGGTGGCGACTGTCATAGCGGTCTTTTTGGTGCGCTTGCGACAAGTGCAGCCGATCACGGGCAAGCTGACGGGCTGCATGGGCTCGAGAAACGACATCGCTGGCGTAGTCAGTAGACAAGGGGGCAGCCGAAGGAAGGAGCGTGTCAAATGGTAATGCTGGATGTCGGCCAAATAGCAAGTAAAACGGCGAAAATATTGGCAGCATATCCACGGAGTGAATGATGGAGAGTGGGGCGAAGCATGCTTCCGTCCATTTGTTCTTGCTTCCTTCCGTGTGTGTGACCGTCCATGCGTCCATCCGCCCGTCTGTGCGTGCGTCCGTTCCTGCTTTCGTCCATACATCCGCCCCTACGTCCGTTCATGCGTCCATTCATGCATCTGTCTGTGTGTCCGTTCGTCCATCTATTCAACACTCCAAGTACTACCATCTCGCATCTTTTGATCATATATTCTCATAGAAACACCGCCATCCAGCGGACATTCCAAGGACTAAACGAGAGGTGGCACACGCACACTTTCTAACAGCTTGCGCTTCGGGTCTATTTCCCACCTTTAGCCACCTCGAGTTAATGGTATATAATAGTTCACTGTACTCCTGGCACTGCGGCCCAACACTCGCTAAACCTTTCTAAAACCAAGGAGGTTACGCCCAGCGAGTATAACGTAGCAACGTTTTCCTGGCAGATAGAGCTCAATGTACATGCCAATGGCTGCATGGGAAATGAGAGACAGGAGAATTCGGCTTTTACTTTCTTACGGCTTGCACTTCGTACCCACTTCCCGCCTTTAACTACCTCGAGTTCATTCATGGTATATACTAGTTCAGTGTATTCATGGCACTGCGGCTCGAAGCTCGCTAAACCTTTCTAAAACTAAGGTGGTTACACCCAGCGGGTATAACGTAGCAACCCTTTCCCTTCAGATAGTGCTCAATGTACATGCAATGGCTGCTAATGGTGATCGCAGCGTGCACGTTAACTAAAAGCCGAATGCTCCTGTCTCTCATACCCCAATATCATCTATTGGCATGTACATTGAGCACTATTTTTGTTGTTCAACAACGCACAGAGGGAATCTCTCACCGGCACCACCTTGGAGGTCAAAATGTTTGCAGGTCAAAGCGTAGGACTGGTTACATACTACGACGGGACGCGGGACAAACGGGTGCCGCAGAGCAAATGCCTTCACTGTAACGTAGTGATGTTAGTCGTGAAATATAGATGTGCCGAAGTGTATGTGCCCTGTTACTGGAATGGTATAAGCCTTTGTGTTCTGTACATGCTGTAAATAAACTTTTTCTAAACAAGGAGCTTCGCCCCTAATAACTAGCTGTGTCGTGTCGTGAATAATTGTACGCGAACGTGACAAAGGGGAGTGCTTTGTCCAGTCACGATGATCTGGCGAAATGTACGTTGACAGCATCTGCGTCAGCGTTCGGTTCAGACGCTCGGTCAATCCATTTGTCTGTGGATGATGAGCGGTGGTAAGCTTGTGCTCAGTGGAGCAGGCGCGGAGATTGTCATCCACAACGCGTGAAAGAAAGTACCTTCCTCGATCAGTAAGCAGCTGCCGCGGAGCGCCGTGATGAAGAATGACTTTATACAAGAGAAAGTCGGCACTGACATCGGCACTGACAAGGTGGCCGAGTATGGTGATTTGGCGACGTCCGAAATGGCACTTTGCAGAATTGAGTTGGAGAGCAGCTCTTGGAAAAACATCCAGAAAGGCTGACAGACGTGTTACATGGCTGTCAAAGGTAGGTGAAGAGACGATGAGATCGTCCAAGTAACATAAGCAGATGGACCACTTATATCCTCGGAGAAGAGAGTCCATCATATTCTCGAAAGTTGCCGGTGCATTACACAGTCCAAACGGCATGACTTTGAACTGGTAGAGGCCGTCGGGCGTAACGAAAGCGGTTTTTTCACGATCCACGGGGTCGACGGAAGTTTGCCAATAGACGGACCGAACGTCGATAGACGAAAAGAATTGGGCACCATGGAGGCCATCGAGGTCATCATCAATCCGAGGCAAAGGGTAGACATCTTTGTCGGTCACTTTGTTTAAATGGCAATAGTCCACGCAAAAGTGCCAGCTGCCATCGTTCTTCTCAACGAGCACGACTGGAGAGGCCCAGGGGCTGGATGATGGTTCTTTTACGTCTTTAGTAATCATTTTGTCCACTTCATTCTGAATTACTTGGCGTTCCTTATTAGACACGCGATATGGACGCTGCCGTATAGGACTGGAATCACCAGTTTTGATCCGGTGAGTTACTGCAGGTGTTCGGCTGAGAGGGCGGTGGTCGAAGTCGAAAACGTCTCTATATGATGTTAGCAGACTACGGAGGCTGGCAGCTTGCGCTGCAGTGAGGTCGGGAGCAATCATCTTGTTAATGTCATCTGCAGGCAGAGTGTAATTGCGGCCAAGACAGGGGGATGTAGTATCGGTGTCCAAACCAGTAACGTTGCAGGTGTCAAGTGGAGATAGGGTGGCCAAAGACATGTCTTGCGGAATAACTTCAGCCAAGAGACTCACGTTGAGTAGTTGTATAAAAACTGTATTATTAGCGACGGCGACAACAGTGTGAGCAAGGGCGACGTTTCGAGCCATCAGTACGTCGACTATAGGAGTGACGAGGTAGTGACCATCGGGCACATGACGTGAGCACGACAAAGTGACATGTGTAGCAGCTTGCGGAGGCAAGCGAACGTGGTGACGAGAGCATAAACGGGGAGAATAGTCAGCTGGAAAATCGGCAAAACTGCGGCAGTTCAAGCTGAAGAGCTCCAGTGGAACAATCAATGAGTGCAGAATGACGTGAGAGAAAGTCCAAACCAAGTATTACGTCATGAGGACACATTTCAATGACGGCAAACTGAAGTATTGTAGGATGGCCGGCAATGGACACACGGGCCGTGCACATCCCTTGAACGTCAGGGGTCCTCCCATCAGCGACATGAAGTGTGCGGGAAGCGGCAGGCGTGAGTACTTTATGTAGGCGTCGGCGAAGGTTCGCGCTCATTACAGAAATGTGCGCTCTAGTATCTATAAGGGCAAAATAGCCACACCGTCAACGTCAACCTGTCACAAACTTTGTCTCGTTGGAAGCGTCAAGAGAGGATTTGTGGAGGGAGTCGAAAATGCAGCGTCACCTCCGGGCGCTGCACCGTTCAGTTTTCCGGGTAGGCAGGGGCGGGGTTGAATGGGGACGACGGCCTGCGAGCCTGCGGTGAGCGAGGCGAATGGCAACGTCCTGGAAACGAACGCGACTGACGACCATGCGGAGACGGAGATCGGCTGTTGAACCTTCTGTAGTTGTTTGGCGGAGAAGGCTGCGCGGAAGATGCGAAGCGGGTGCTGTCCTGTCGGTAGTGAGGTTGAGATGAAGTCCGAGGTGGCGAAGACCAGCGGTAATATCAGTAACGGACGCCATGACCGATACGGTGGCAATGAAAACAAATTGGTCGATTGTCGACGGTTCTCCACGCAGCAGGGTCGTGAGATCGGGCCGTAAACTGCTGCTCGTGATAGGACGAGGGTGGACGCCATGGAGCTCTCTGCGGGCTGGGCAAAGCGCACACCGAGGGAATACCTATGCTGGCGAGTTCTTGGCGGACGATGGCTTGAACCATGTTAGCAGTGAGTGGGGTCGTGTCACTAGCAGTGGTGTGAGCCGGAGCACAGGCAATGCCTTCAAGTTCGCGTCGTACAAATCGGGTCACCGGATCAGATGAATCTAAAGGTGGCGGCTGTGTTTTTTCACGGTCTTCCCAAGACGACGTTGCAGCCGTATATGGAAGGCGGGTAAACACGCTCCTCCCAAGCTTTAGAACAGTTTAGCGAGTGTTGAGCCGCAGTGCCATGAATACAATGAACTAGTATATACCATGAACTCGAGGTGGTTAAAGGGGGGAAGTAGATGATTTGATTTGTGGGGTTTAACGTCCCAAAACCACCATATGATTATGAGAGACGCCGTAGTGGAGGACTCCGGAAATTTAAACCACCTGGGGTTCTTTAACGTGCAGCCAAATCTGAGCACACGGGCCTACAACATTTCCGCCTCCATCGGAAATGCAGCCGCCGAAGCCGGGATTTGATCCCGCGACCTGCGGGCCAGCAGCCGAGTACCTTAGCCACTAGACCACCGCGGCGGGGCAAGGGGGGGAAGTAGACCCGAAGCGCAAGCCGTAAGAAAGTGTGCGTGTGCCACCTCTCGTTTAGTCCTTGGAATGTCCGCTGGATGGCGGTGCTTCTATATGAGGAATATAGGATGAAAAGATGCGAGATGGTGGTACTTGGAGTGTTGAATAGATGGACGAACGGACACAGAGACAGATGCATGGATGGACGCATGAACGGACGAAGGGCGGATGCATGGACGAACGCAGGGACGGACGCATGGACGAACGCAGGGATGGACGCACGAACAGACGCACGCACGGACGGGCGGTTGGACGCATTGACGCATGGAAGCATGGACGCATGGACGGTCACACAGACGGACGCATGCACGAACGGAAGCAAGAACGAATGGACGAACAAATGCTTCGCCCCACTCTTCATCATTCACTCCGTGGATATGCTGCCATTTTTTTCGTAGCCCATGCTTCTATTCACCTATTCTTCTCAGAAGCCGGATGACTTGTCGGGAAGTGTTTTCCAAACAGAAATTTATGGGCTTTAACTATAGTGACTTGGTGCTGCCACCTACCAGAGGCTCTTCATTCTAAAGAATCTTTCATTTCTTCGCATTACTGCCAAACGGCGCCATATATATATATATATATATATATATATATATTGTTACACAAGGCGAGGAAAATTAATGGGGTTTTTTAATGGGCCCTGAGTCGGCGATCACCGTCCAATGATGATGATCACCGCCATGGCTCGTACCCACTCAGGGGGATCGCAGTGGAGGCAACGTCGTCTTCCTTCTCTGCCCACGCTTCCCTTGTTTTTCCTAGTAGTGATACTTTGTATCATTCCTCCTCTCTCAGACGAAGCCCTCTGGGCGAGTCATTCTTGCATCCTTCGTGTAAACGGCTTCAGGCGGGCAACATGCGTCACCTCCGTCTTGCATGAACGTCGGCCACTAGTGGTGACACGTGCAATTTCATAGTTGACCTCGCTGACACGACGGAGTATCACAAAAGGACCGGCATAGTGTGCCAGTAGCTTTTGGTTCAAGCCACGTCTGCGTATTGGGGTCCACACCCACACTAGATCACCGGGGGCATAGGTTACCTGCCTGTGTTGACTGTCGTAGCGAGTTTTGGATTACTCTTGCGCTGCCAGTGTACGTAAGCAGACAAGTCGACGGGTCTCTTCCGCACGACACAAGGTTTCAGCAATTGTTAAATCGTCATGGATGACAAAAGGAAAGATAGTGTCCAGCGTATGTCGAGGCGAGCGAGCGTAGAGCAGATAGAAAGGGCTATAGCCTGTCGTTTCGTGTTTCGACGTGTTGAAGGCGTACGTGACGAACGGTAATACTTCATCCCAGTTTTTGTGGTCAGAGGCGACGTACATTGACAACATGTTGATCAACGTTCGGTTCGTGCGCTCGGTGAGACCGTTAGTTTGCGGATGATACGCAGTTGAGTGTCGGAACTTGGAGGCACACAAACGAAGTAATGATTCGACAATATCAGCGGTAAATTGTCGACCACGGTCACTTATTATCACGCGAGGAGGTCCGTGTCGGAGGATGACTGAGTTCAACAGGAACTCCGAAACCTGGACTGCCGTGGCGGAGCATAAGGCAGCCGTCTCGCAGTACCGCGTCAGGTAGTCGGCGCATACAATTATCCACCGGTTACCTTTTGAGGAGCGTGGAAATGGTCCCATCAGATCAATGCCGACCTTTTCATAAGGGGAACCGGGAGGCTTTACAGGTTGCAGGAGACCAACTGGACCCAAGGAGGGCCGCTTGTGGCTCTGGCACTGCATACAGCTGGCCACGTAGTTCTGAATTGTTTTGCTCATTTTCGGCCAATAGAACCGCTCTTTCGTGCAACTAAGTGTTCGTGCGGTGCCTAGATGGCCAGAGGTGGGGTCATCATGCGTGAGACGCAGGACAGACGTTTGGAGGGACGCAGGAACAACCAGCAGAAAGCGGGCGCCCGTCGTGGACAAGTTTCTTTGGTAAAGAAGACCATTTTGGACGCAGAATCGACCTTCGCTTAATGAATTTCTCGCTCCAGGGAAGAGAGCTTTCAAGCTTGGGTCATTACGCTGCTCAGCGGCGAAAGTCACGGCATCAGGAAAGCCAGACGACAGCGAAGCGATAAGGTGGTCAAAGTTATCGCCTTCACAATCTGTCGATGGTAGTGGCATTCTGGAGAGGCAATCCGCATCAGCGTGTAGACGGCCAGTCTTGTATGAGATGGTGAAGACATGTTCTTGCAAACGAATGGCCCATCGTGCGAGGCGGCCGGATGGGTCACGAAGGTTGATCAGCCAACACAGGGAATTGTGATCTGTGACGATAGTGAACGGGCGACCATAGATGTATGAGCGAAACCGTTGCACGGCAAAGACTACCGCTAGGCATTCCTGTTCGGTCACTGTGTAGTTGCGTTCAGGCTTGCTTAAAGAACGACTTGCGTACGCCACAACGTGTTCCTTCTTGCCGGAACGCTGAACGAGAACGGCACCAATACCGATGCCACTTGCATCTGTGTGAATTTCCGTGGGCGACGAAGGATTGAAGTGCCGAAGTATTGGCTGCGAAGTTAACAAACACTTCAGCTTGTGAAAAGCGGCATCACACTCGGAGGTCCACTGAAACAGGCTGTTCTTGCGTAGAAGGCTCGTCAGGGGGTGAACCACATCCGCAAACTTGGGTACGAACCGGCGGAAATACGAGCAGAGCCCGATAAAGCTACGCAGTTGTTTCACAGATTTAGGACGCTCGAGCGATTCAACGGCCGCGGTCTTTTGTGGGTCAGGTCTAATGCCATCTTTATCGACGAGATGTCCTAACACCAATGTCTGTCGCTCGCCAAAGTGGCACTTTTTTGAATTCAATACAAGGCCAGCTTTTTCAATGCAGCTGAGCACGAGGTCTAGGCGAGTGTTGTGCTCCTCAAACGTACGGCCAAAAATTACATCATCAAGGTAACACATACATATATGCCATTTTAAACCACGCAATATAGAGTCCATAAATCTTTCGAATGTCGCAGGAGCATTACATAATCCGAATGGCATAACGTTGAACTCGTAAAGTCCGTCGGTCGTAACAAATGCCGTCTTTTCTTTGTCAGCTGCGTGCATCGGAATTTGCCAGTAACCTGATCTCAGGTCAACAGATGAAAAGTAGGACGCGGAATGCAGGCAGTCTAGAGCGTCATCGATGCGCGGCAGTGGATAGACGTCTTTCTTGGTAACAGAATTCAGTCGGCGGTAGTCAACGCAAAATCTCCACGTACCATCCTTCTTCCTCACTAGAATGACGGGAGCAGCCCACGGACTCGCCGATTCCTGTATTATTCCCTTTTCCAGCATCTCTTGAACTTGTTCGTTGATAATCTTGCGCTCCGATGGTGCCACTCGGTAAGGTTTCTGCCTAATAGGATGCGCCGATTCGGTGTGGATCTGATGACGTATCCGGGACGCTGGGATTAAGGGCCTTTGACTGTATTTAGAAAAATCGAACACTTTCGAGTGCTTAGACAGAACGTCGAGCAGGGTATGACGTTTGCTTTGGTCAAGTGACTTGCTGACCATTTGTAGCAATTGGGCATCTTCTGAACCTCCTAAGCCTAGATGTTCATTTTGGCTTGTAGCATCAACAAGCGCAACCAGCGTCGTACATGACTCGGGTCTAAATACTGCAAGTTTCATGCCGCCTGGCAGAATTGCAGGCTCCATGGAACTGTTCATTGTCCACACACCTGCCCGTCCATCAACGACTGACACTATACAATGGGGAACGAGAATGTTCTTTTTCAGGCATGCCGAGGGAATCGGTTCGAGCGTGGCGTCAAACGTGCCACAGTTGTTACTGGAACATGTCACAGGAACACATACAGCAGAAAATGCAGGAACGACTGTATCCACGGAGACGAAATAGATGCATTCCTCCGGACAAGAATTTTCCAAGAGCGCCGTTGGGAAAGTACCGTGTATAGAAAGATGCCCACTTCTGCAGTCTACAGTTGCCCCACACTCACACAAGAAGTCAATACCCAAGATAACGTCATGTGTAGACCGCGGAATAACCGCGAACTCTGTGCAAAACACCTTGCCACACAGCGACACGTCCACAGTACAATATCCCACCGGACACAACACGTCACCACTTACACCACGAAATGTCACCCCACGGTTCAGGCAAAACATCACTTTTGGTCCTAGCAGGTTCTTAAAATTTACACTCATCACCGAAATTGTCGCGCCTGTATCCACAAGTGCCATAGTAGCCACTCCATCGACAACTACACGAACTTTGTTCTTCAACATAAACGCTGACGGGGGTATATCTGTAGATAGCACCTGTGATCTTGCGGCTTCACCCCCACTGGCCGCACCGACTAGTTTTCCGGCGGCGGTGTACGTGCGCGTCGCCATGGCGACGGCGATCGTGGAGCACGGGGAGCTGGAGGTGTCGTCAAACTTCGATCAGAGGCCGGCGAGGGGTAGCGTGACCCGGTAGGTGCGCGTGGTTTCCGTGACGTGGAGTGCGGATAGTCGACATGTTGGTGATACAAAGGCCAAGACTGTCGCTGATATGGGCGGTGGTCACAAAAACGTGCGATATGACCCGGGACACCACAGTTGTAGCATACCGGACTTGGTCGAGGGGCACGTTGTTGCTCAGAGTAACGACTCCTCTCGGAAGGCATGGGATAGTGGTACCGTCCTTCGGGGGCCCTGTAGGGAGGCGATGTTGGGTAAACAGGTGGGCGAAAACTTCGTTCGTAGTTGGGAGGTGGTTGACGGGGGGAATCCAGCCTGCCGTGTGCCTTGATATTCATAAGCGTCTGTTGCGTTTATCGATGGTTGCCATGGTGGAAGAGAAGCAAGAGTTCGCACACGTTCTGGTTCGCTTACATACCCATTCTGAAAATCGCTGGGGCGATGGTAGCTCTGCTGACATCGAAGCAGCTCTTCTCTAACGATCTGCCGTATAGTGAAAGCAAGGTCGTTAGGCGGCACTGTTTCAACACTAGCCACAGTGGGGACGTTGGACAGGCGGCCGAATTTCGGAGAAATTCGTCGCATCTTGAGGGATTCAAAGGTACGACAGTGATTCATCACGTCGGACACGGAGCTCAAGCACTCTTTCCCAATTAAGAAATTGTACACGTCTTCGCCTATACCCTTGAGAACGTGTCCAACCTTGTCTTCTTCAGACATCCTCCCATTCACGATCTTGCACAGCTTCAATATTTCTTCGATGTATGTTGTACATGTTTCTGCTGGAAGCTGTGCCCTCTGAGACAATGTCTGCTCCGCGCGTTTCTTCTTTGCGTCTGAATCGCCGAAGCACTTCTGCACTTCTTCAACAAAACGTTCCCAAGTCGTTAACATGTCCTCGTGGTTCTCGTACCACATAAGGGCGGTGTCAGTTAACGAGAATACGACATGATTGAGCTGTTCGTTCGAGTCCCAGCCATTGCTTCTGCTCACCCGCTTGTAGTTCTTGAGCCACACGTCGACGTCTTCTCCTGAGGTCCCGCCGAAGTTTGGTGGCACTCTGTAGTACGGCACGGAACCCATCGTAGTTGGCCTCGAAGCGTTGGATGGCTGCTCTTGGGCCATTACGATCGGTGAAGGTGGAAGTCCGGCGAGGCGGCGGCTGCGACGAAGTCCTGGTAGTGAAGCTCCCGTCTTTGGGTTCGTCCTACCCAGCACCTTCCACATTATTGTTACACAAGGCGAGGTAAATTAATGTTACACAAGGCGAGGTAAATTAATGGGGGTTTTTAATGGGCCCTGATTCCGCGATCACCGTCCAATGATGATGATCACCGCCATGGCTCGTACCCACTCAGGGGGATCGCAGTGGAGGCAACGTCGTCTTCCTTCTCTGCCCACGCTTCCCTTGTTTTTCCTAGTAGTGATACTTTGTATCAATATATATATATATATATATATATATATATATATATATATCGCTTCCTCCAAGAGCCAGTGTTATTGTCGACGTCACATGCTGTGGATTGCGAAATGGTGAAGCGATTGCAGAAAGTAATTTTGAACACTTGCTGACTCAAGATGTTTGTGTGGCTAGGAGTATCATACAGCTACGTGATGGCCGATCTCAACTGCTCGTTACAAATTTCAGCAACGAACACCGACACCTTTTTCGTGGCACTTCGTTAGCGTTTGCAGATGAATTAGGAACCGTTCCCATCTGCTTCTCGTCGGATGCAGTGGAGGCCGCCGATACGTCTCTAAACAACATCGATATTAATTCTAACTTCACACCAAAAAACCAGACAGCACTGCGAAAAATCTTGCTTGAATTCAAGTCATGCTTCGTTGTTTCCTCTAAGGTGCACCAGACTTCGATCACTAGGCACAGAATCATCACTTACGACGACGCCCGCCCAGTACACCAACAACCTTACCGCGTGTCAGCGAAGGAACGAGAAGCCATTCGTACGCAAGTTCGAGAAATGCTTGACGACGGTATCATCGAGCCTTCCAACAGTGCGTGGTCCTCTCCGGTGGTCCTATTCAAGAAGGAAGACGGAACGCTACGTTTTTGCGTCGATTACCGGAAGCTGAACAGCGTGACTAAAAAGGACGTGTACCCGCTGCCACGCATCGACGACTCGTTAGACAGATCACGCCACGCCCAATATTTTTCCTCTTTGAATTTAAAAAGCGGGGCTGGCAGATTGAGGTTGACGAGCGAGACCGCGAAAAAACGGCCTTTGTTACCCCTGATGGCCTGTATGAGTTTCGAGTCCTTCCTTTTAATATGTGCTCACCGCCCGCAACTTTCCAGTGGATGATGGACACTGTGCTTACTGGTCTGAAGTGGCAAACTGGTCTCGTATACCTTGAGGATGTTGTCGTTTTTTCTGAAACCTTCCAGCAACATCTTCATTGCCTCAGGAGTGTGCTACAGGCTATTCAATCAGCAGATCTAACACTCAAACCACAGAACTGTCACTTTGGTTATGAAGAGCTCAAATTCATTGGCCATGTAATCAACGCCAAAGGAGTCCGACCCGACCCAGACAAACTTGCCGCTGTAGCCGCGTTTCCGCATCCTACAGACAAAAAGACTGTTCGGCGCTTTATGGGCTTGTGCGCCAACTATCGACGATTTATTAGAGGGCTTTCGAAGATAGCGGAACCTTTGACTCGCCTTACACGCGACGACACGCCGTTTGTATGGGCTATCGAACAACAGGCTGCTTTTGCCGAGCTACGACAGCGGATGCAGTCAGCCCCTGTTCTTGCGCATTTTGACGATGATGCTGACACAGAGGTGCACACTGACGACAGTAACATCGGCCTCGGCGCAGTGCTCGTCCAGCATCAATACGGCAAAGAACGAGTCATAGCCTATGCCAGCCGCTCACTGTCCCGTACCAAGGTGAATTACACGACCACAGAGAGAGTGTCTCGCAGTAGTGTGGGCGATCACCAAGTTTCGCCCGTACCTCTATGGTCGTCCATTTAAAGTGGTGACGGACCACAATGCCCTCTGCTGGTTGGTAAACATTCGTGATTCCTCTGGACGACTGGCCCGATGGAGCTTGCGTCTACAGGAATTTGATGTTACAATCGTATATAAGTCTGGACGGAAGCATGAAGACGCTGATACGCTGTCGCGTGCACCCACACCTTTAGTCAATCAAGAAGAGGACGATGACGGTTTCCTGGGCGCCCTTAGCTCATCTGACTTGAGCAGACGCCAGCGAGAGGATGAAGAGATTCAACCGCTCATCGACTATCTGGAGAGTCATAGCGCTGTTATACCTCGCCATCTATCTCGCGTCGTCACGTCTTTCTGCCTCCGAGATAATGTCCTGTACAAAAAAAAAACGCCCGTTCTACTAGCCGCGCCTACCTCCTCGTCGTTCCGAAGACCATGCGGGACGAAGTCCTCTCCGCGTGTCAAGACGAGCCCACATCTGGTCATCTAGGTTACTCGCGAACGCTCGCCAGAGTAAGTGAGGCGTACTACTGGCCCGGACTTTCGGCAAGCGTGAAGCAGTACGTTAAAAGCTGTCGGTAATGCCATCGTCGAAAGTCGCCACAAAGCGAGCCGGCTGGATTACTTCAGCCAATTGATCCACCCCACAAGCCATTTGATCAAGTCGGCATGGACATACTCGGCCCATTTTCTTTATCGTCTGACGGCAACAAATGGGTTATTGTTGCAACTGACTATTTGACCTGCAATGCTGAGACAGAGGCGATACCACGAGCCACGGCTTCTGAGGTAGCACAGTTCTTTATGTGCCACATTGCTCTGCGCCACGGTGCTCCATCTACAGTGATAACTGACCGAGGAACAGCGTTCACTGCACAGCTTATGGGTGAAGTTTTTCGGCTAAGTAACACTCGGCATCGAACGACGACTGCTTACCATCCGCAGAGCAGTGGCTTAACCGAGCGACTAAATAAGACAGTCACAAACATGATCTCCATGTACATCGACGTCCAACACAAAACATGGGATCGCATTTTGCCTTATGTGACGTTCGCTTATAACACCGCCGTTCAAGCAACAACCCGATTTACACCGTTTCGCCTTCTCTACGGCCGCGAAGTTCAGACGATACTGGATGCGATGCTTCCTTGTGAAGGCGCCGATCAATTAACAACTGATGCAGAAGAATTCGCAGAGCGTGCCGAGGAAACTCGCCAGCTCGCCCGGCTACACATTGGTCAGCAGCAACAGGTCGATGCACGACGTTACAATATGCGTCACAATGACGTATCTTACAGTCCGGGAGACCAAGTTTGGGTTTGGACTGCTGTTCGTCGCCGTGGCCTCTCCGAAACGTTGCTCAGCAGATACTTCGGTCCGTATAAAGTATTACACTGCGTGATTGACGCAAACTACGAAGTTGTTTCGGACGCTAAGTCGTCACGATGGGTACAACGAAGACAATCGACCTCTGACATAGTTCACGTTGTGCGCATGAAGCCTTATTTTGTGCGTTCCTAAAAGACCACTATTCTTGTGTTTTTTTTATTTGTGCTCCGACAATTGCCTCATCATTGGTGAACTTATCGCGTCTAAAATTTGATTACTGGTGCCCTTTTTCATTGTTTAGGCTACATTGTTTTGTTTTGTTTTCAATAAATTTACAGCATCAGGACGATGCTCTTTCTTTTTTTGTTGTTGAGAAGGAATATTGCCACCTACTTCTAGTAGTGGATCGTATGCCAGGGTGAAGGCTCACACCACAGAGAAGAAAGAAGTGCGCGTGGGCCCCCGCTCTGGCAAACAAGCCCAACCAACGCGCTTGGTTAGAGCCCTGTTGCTGAGACGTCAATAAACCTTGTCGACACCCCCTGGAGCGCTATATATATATATATATATATATATATATATATATATATTTCACGCAGTGCTTCCAGACAGATGACAATAGTCTTTTGAATTCCTTTGCAGCAAAGCACGGAGATACGCGGCAATATGTTTTTTAGGGGCGAAGCTCTTTAGGCCGTGGGCCGTTCCCTCCTCCGTATGTAGAAGCCACCTCTAGTTGACTTGCTTAATAGATGACGTTGTATGTATTTGTACACGGGAGTGCCTAGGTGGCATAAGTGGTTCTCATCGCATATTCACGGAGTGAATGATGATGAGGGGGCGAAGCGTCCGTCCGTTCATTTGTGTGTCCAACCTTCCGTGCGTCCGTTCATTAGTGCTTCCGTTCATCTGTCCGCCCACGCTTCTGTCCGTGCTTCTGGTCATCCATGCGTCCGTCCATCCGTCAAGCCTTGCGTCCGTGCTTCTGTCCTTCCGTACCTCTGTCTGTCCGTCCTTCCGCCCGTGCATCCGTCCATGCGTCCGTCAGTGCCTGAGTCCGTCCGCTCACGCGGACGCACGTACGGATGGATGCACGAACAGACAGCCGCACGGACGAACGGACACTTCACCTCACCCATATCATCATTCACTCGACGGATATGCTGTGATTCTTATTTAATTTCTTCTTTAAAACTACTACCCCCATGATCCTATAGGGTCCATGGGTCGATCTCTCGTTGCAGACTGCTGAGTTGCCGTGTTAACAAGCTATTGGCAATTTCCGTGCTGACTGGTGATTGGCTCACCTTCCTTCTTATTTTGTTGACATTGCGCCGCGCGTCTTCGTGCTCTCGCACGTGACGTCTTCAACGTCGTCGTCGTTTACACAACACCGCGCGCGCACTGAGACATTTCTTCCTCTTTGTGACGCGCACTTTTTTAAGGCGCACACGTGAAACATGCACCACGTTTCACAGACCCACAGATTTTTTTCAATGGCTATCAGCCGCTCCTTCCCTCCATGCAGTCTGCCCCTCTCCCACCACAGCTTCACCTTTGTTCTCCTCTCATCTGCCCTGCTTCTCTCTCTCAACGCCGCTACTCTTTCTCTACCAGGCTAATCTCTCCCCCGCTTGGCTTTACCAACTCTCTCCCTCTCATGAGGCTTTGCTGTCGGCTCTCGCAGCTGGGCTGGAATGCGCGGACGACGGATGCAACTCAATTAAAATTGACCTGACTTAGCGATAGATTGCGCCCGCGTAATGAAGGGGCAGACGTATAGTCGTCAGCAAGTTTAACTAGAACACTCCGTGGCGTAGCCTGAACATATTTGACTGATGGCAGCCGCGAAGCGCTGAGCTTTGTCGCTGGAATCAATACCTCGGTATGTTTGATGAGTGCGTTTTCATGTATTCGTATAGTCTCGCAACAGAACCGAGAACTACATGGCGCTGGCTTCGATCAAACCGTTTCAAGATACGTGGCGAAGTGTAGGGTAGCAAACCAGAAGCATCTGGTCGACCTTCTTGCATACCCTTCCATTCAATCCTCATGTATACATTTTCGAAAAAACAACAACAAAAAACATCGAGCTCTGAACGTATATATAGGATGCGTTACAAAAGCTACGAATACAAGTAAATCTACGAGTAATTTAATAACTTGGTGGCACTTCATTTGGTTACTGCCACAGGGATATATGCTCTACTGTGATCACATCGACGCAACTAAAAGATTACCGTGCTAGTCAACCATAACCTTTTCAGATCTTTAGTTTAAAATTCATAGCTATGTTGGTCAAAAACAAGGGATGCTTTGACGGCTTGCTCAGCAAATATTTTAGTTTATTGGTAGTATTATTTTTAAACTACTTTTTCAGATTGGCTTTATTTTCATTTTAGCTTCATTTAGGTATCCTGCCGCCCGGTTCTTGGCCCATCCCCCTTTGTGGGTGAGCGCCATCTATCAGAAGTCATCAGCATCAGCATCAGGATGCGTTCCATTCCCGCAGTGGAAAACACTCCAAACATTAATAATTAGCCGTGGTCACCAGGTACGAAAATATGCCATATCAAAGTGCGTTAAACTAAAGCACCCCGGATGGCTCTCTACCATGAACACATTTTCTCAATAAGGTGTTTTAAAGGCAATTCACTCTTCGAGTAAAGAATTGAGCACTTCAGAATCACACGCAACTGTCGAGTTGGCAAAACTCTCCGACTTAGAAGATACAACCGAAAGTTATTGGGAAGGCGATCCGACATTCGACGGAGCCACACCGCTATTTGCTTCAACGTTTTTCAAGTCTTCCGACTTACGTGTTGCCTGTATATAAACATTCGAAAAAAGGTAGAAGTCCAAGGCAAGATGGAATGCCGAAGCGACGAGAAATGCTCGCAACACGGAGTGTCGTTACAGCCCCGCATTTAAAGATTTTTATTGGCACCGACATTATCAAACGCACAGAATGCGCCAACATGGCGACACTGCTGAATTCGGTTCCTCGCGCAGTTCCATGCCGGCACGCCCCCCCCCCCTCACACACACACACACGAAAGCGCACGCATCCCTTGGTTGATGGCAAGCCAATGAGGCTCGCACCTTGTGGTCACGTGATCAGTGCCGAACCAATTAACGAGCTCCACGAACAAAGCCAGCAGACGTTAGCAGGACAAAAAAAGGGTGTCGGAGCTGGCAACGTTTCATTCGTGGCTCGCTGTTGTTACCAGGCCGTCTTGTCGTTAGTGGGCTCCGGCGTGTCGGCAGGTCTACCCTAATTACACCTGTGGGATTGCAGTGGCCACTCGATCTTCTGCCATCGCCAACTGCACACGCACAGACGACGACGAAAAGCACCGGCTCACGTTTTCTCGGACAGCGTAGCCCGCGTTGACTCCGCGCAACGGCAGCGACGAGCAACGAACACTGACCGTTCCTGCAGTAGCTGGTCCCTTCGGACTCTTTCGGACGGTGGTTTGGCTGAGTTTTGGGTGAATTTGACCTGTTGAAACTAGCTGACGTTGCATATTACTTCTTTAAGCAATCGAATTAGTGCTAATGTCTAATTCATCTCCTGGCCAAGGGCACAGCCCTTGGTCAGCCTCCTTGCCTAATGATGAATTGCCATTAGAATATTTTTTCCGCAGTGGTGTTGGAAGCATCCCTGTTGCGCTGGTGCCCTCGAGTGGTGGATTTATTAGGCTCAACAACCCGAAGACAATCCAGGTGGGGTTGCAGGCCATGACGCCGCACTTTCAGCTGATAAGTGATGTTCGTCAGTTCGGAAGAGGTGGTTTGGTATGCAGATCGTCAGATCCTTCGTGCGTTTCTGACATCCTAAAATGCAAGACATTTGCTTCGGTCCCGGTAAGTGCATTTATCCCGCCTCATTTAGCGTGCACTAAGGGAATTGTACGAGGAGTCGACTCTACATTAACGCCCGCTGAGACTCTGGAAAAGCTGTCTGATGCTGGGGTCATAGCTGTGTACCGATGCAACCGATTAGTTAACGGTGAGAAAGTCCCCACTGAGTCGGTTATTGCTACCTTTGCCGGCACTTCCTGTCCATCCGAGTTGAAAATATGGCCGCTCATTTTCAGAGTCGAACGTCTCGCTTCTCGTCCTCTCCAATGTCAAAACTGTTGGCGTTACGGTCACAGTTCAGGGGGCTGTAAATCAAATTCACGTTGCCGCATCTGTGGCGATACCCACCCATCGAAGGAGCGCAACGCCGAAACCGAAAAGTGCTGCCTCTGTGCAGGAAATCACGCAGCCGATTATCTGAACTGCACCGCAAGGTCTAATGAAACGCAACTTCTAGAAATCATGGACAGACGTCGTTACTCGCGGCGAGAAGCAATAACAGTTGTGAAGGATAGAGCCTTTGGATATGCCGGAGTCGCTTCGAGGCACGAACAACTAAGTGAGACGAAGATTCTTAATCTCATTGAGGCTGCAGTAGAAAAGGCGATGTCGAAAGCGCTGGAACACATAGTTACGAGCGTGAGTGAGTGCATCTCTCAAGTGTTTTGCTCACAGATGACACAGCTGGCTTCTGCAGTAGCAGTACCGATGGCCAAATCGGCACCTTGTGCAGTGGATGCGATACCGAATTTAGCCCCACAGCGACATTCCCGAGAGGAGAAAACCCCGATTTTGTCCGTTCCTTCTACGTCGACCCACGTGGAGGATCAGAATGTAATGGACGTATGCCAAGATTTCAGGCGTCAGAAGCGCACTGGATCTCCATTAAAATCTCCTTGCCCAAACACAAAACCCAAAAAGGGCAGCGAAAATGCCAGTGCACTTCTTAAGGAGAGTATTTTAGAAGCTGCCGTTGCTGAAGTGTTTCGCTCGTCAACATAGATACCTTGAAAGTACTACAGTGGAATTGTAGGTCTTTGATTTCTGCTTCTACTGACTTACTTTGCCTAATTAATCAGTTTTATCCGGATATAATCTTATTACAAGAAACCTGGCTTAACCCCGTTAAGAATTATCATTTAAACAATTTTAGAGCATTTCGGTTAGACCGTCCATCACTAGGAGGTGGTCTAATTATACTAGTCTCGAATAAATTTTGCCGCCCAGCGAGCATAGCTTTTCAGCTTATGTCCACAGACTGTGAAATTTTGGCAATAGACCTCTGTCTGCCAGGGCACCACCCTTTTTCACTTATAAACGCATATTTTCCAACGGGTTTGCATAATACTCAACAATTAGATACTGCCTTAGCTAATTGCAAGAATGATTTCCTTCTGACTGGTGATTTCAACTCACATCATGTTTCATGGGGATTTCGAACAGATCCTTCTGGTACTCTTCTGTGGGATTGGATGATTAATAAAATCTTACCTGCCTAAATGATAGACAGCCTACATTTATTCGCGGACGGACACGATCGGTATTAGATCTCACGTTTTGCAGCCCAAATGTTTCAATAAAGTCTTGGAAAACAATTGATTTCTCTTCAAACAGTGACCATCTTCCTGTATACTTTGAAATCTCATGTGCTGTGAAATCTATTGAAAGGGCAGAGAAAACATTGATCAATTACAAAAAATTTAAAGACTGCTTGCGTTCCAACATTAGGGCAGTGTCCAGTGGTCAAAATGAAGACCTCGGCAGAAATCTCTGTTCTGCTTTAAAAATCTCCAAGAACACTTCAGAATTTGTAATTGCTTCGTCGTCATCGAAAAGTGCCCAACCTAGTAAATGGTGGAATGATGAGTGCACACGATATTATAGAAGAAGAAAAGCTGCATGGAAAAGACTTATATGTAATCAGAGTCCAAAAATTGGAAGGATTATCAGTTCATTGCGGCAACATTTCAACGCACTGTATCGCGAGCGAAAGAGCAATATGACCAAGAACATTTCGAATACCTGTCAAAATCAAATAACAAACGTGCTTTATTCAACTTCCTTCGTGGTAGGAAGAAGACCCCTATACCAGGAAACGTTGACTCAGTAGTTTACACCTCACAGGAACTACAGGAATCATTGAATCAGTTGGCTAAAGAATTAGAAAACAGGTTCTACACGCATCTTCCTAATTCGGCTTACACAACAACCATCTAATTCTACACAGAAATATCAACTTCCGAATTAATCAGCCATGGAAAGATTGCCAAATGCAGCACCAGGCACCGATGGAATAACAAATACATGCTAAAATACTTCACAGGGAATATCCGAATGATCTGTTAAGTCTCGTCAATTATTCCCTTAAAAGAGCATGGATCCCTCCTGAATGGAAGATTGCGAAATTATACCATTGCTTAAGAAACAGGGGGCAGGCTATAATTTAGACAACATACGACCGATAGCCTTAACATCTAATGTAGTGAAACTTATTGAAAGGGTACTTCATGGTCGTATAATTAGGTTTATTAACGAGAAACAACTGTTGAGTTCTTCCCAAATTGGCTTTAGATCTGGATATTCCATATGGCATGCACATGTAGATCTAGAAAGTCGTATTCATATTGCCCGTCACAAAAAGCACTTTGCGGCTTTAGTAACGTTAGACATATGTAAAGCATATGATAGTGTAGAGTATTCTATCTTGACTAATCAGTTATGGAGTCATGGACTTCCACCTTATATAGTAGCATGGGTGACGGAATTTTTAAGTAGAAGAGAATTCTATTGTTATCAAGGCGGTTTTCTCTTCCTGTAAGCACAAGCAACCCGAGGTGTACCTCAGGGGTCAGTACTTTCCCCGGTTTTATTCAACATATTGCTTAGTACCATCCCCGTTCATCCAGATGTGAAAACCTATGTTTATGCCGATGACATTGCTTTTTTTGCCATGGCACATGACTTGCACTGTCTCTACCACTATCTTTGCAAGCATATCTTAATAAAATAGAACATTGGCTGGATGGATTGATGTTGAACCTGAATACCGGTAAATGTGTTATTCTCGTTTTTCCAATCAAAGATCCCGTTCACATATCTAATAATTACAAGCTTCAAGATATCCCACAAGTACAATCATTGAAATATCTTGGAGTTATGTATAATGAACATCTAAACTGGCGCCCTCACATTGAATACATCGCGACAAAAGCAGTACGTGCGATGGGCGTACTGCGGAGGTTGAGCAATTGTAGATCAGGTATGAGAAGAAAGGCACTTTTGATTATATATAAAATGTATGTTCGACCTGTGTTGGAGTTTGGCTGCATTCTTTTTTCTGGTGCGCCACGCCTACAAAACTTCGGCCGCTTGTTCTGTTGGAAAGAGAGGCTTTACGGCTCTGCTTAGGACTTCCCAAGTATATGCAAATGCAGTGTTATACCTTGAAGCACGAATACCAACCTTATTATGTCGCTTTAATATTCCTTACTGTGCAGACCTTTTTTACGACTATATGAAGCACCCGTTTAACCCTGAACAAATTATTTTATTTCCAATCCTGACCTATTCTTCTCCGTGCATTGGCCCAGATTTACCAAACCACAAATAGTATTTGTTCAATCGTTACTGAGCCCCTAAATGTACACGTTCGTGATCTGATTCCTTTAACTGAGCAACAAAATTCACCAGAAATTGTTTACCATGATATCTTCCCAACTCACGCTAAGCTATTACCTACAGGCATTTTAAATGGTTTATTGCAGAACCATTAAGTACTCTGCCAACAAATGTCATTATAGCAACGGACGCATCTCAATCACATGAAAAAATCAGGCGTTGGAATATATTGCCCCGTACTTGATTGGTCATTTTCACTTCGCTTACCGGACTTTCTTCCTGTCTTTCTGGCTGAATTCATGGCAATAATGTTAGCTTTGCGAAAGGTAAATATTTCCATTCCAGTCGTAGCAGTCATAACTGATTCATTATCAGTGTGCTCTTCTCTGTCCGCATCTGGTCACTCACCTATAGTGAAACTTTTTAAATCGTTGATCCCCTGTCATCTCCAAAGTATATCATTTTAATCTGGACACCAGGGCACAAAGGTTTGTTGTTAAACGAAATAGCTGATTCTCTTGCGAAGGCATCCCTTTCGACACCAATTGTATTCCTATTTTTCCTCATACAGTATACATTACGGTGGCGCGATTCGCACACTTAAAATCAGGCAAAATTTATCTGACCCTGCACTGACAGCTTCTTCAGAGTACAAACACTTTTTATTTCCCTGGCACAGTGAACTGACTAATTCAAGGATGATGGAAGTAGTCATCACAAAATTTCGTTGCCGCGTTACCTCCCTCAATTTTTACTTGCATAGATCAGGCATATTGAATTCCCCTATGTGCATTTACTGTAATCAAGAGGAAACGATCAGTCATTTTTTATTACATTGTCGCGTTTCGATTTATTCAGGCAAAGCATACTAAACACCACCTCTTCAAAGACTGGGCTTGCAACTATCACAACCTGATCTTCTTTCATTTGGGGCCTCTAACTGGGTTTCTAGCCACAGGGATGTTTTATTCGCCATTCAAGAATAACATCAATGCGACTAAACGATTCTCTTGCTAAAATGCTTTTGTCTCACTATTTTTCTTTCTTTTTTTCTGCAAACTTGATACCGGTATTTTCAAATCAAAATTAAGTACAAAAAAAATTGTTAGGAAGACGCAATGCTGAAAGTTAGGGCAAATTCACCTTATAATCGGCCCAATCCCCATCTTTTGGGTACGAGCCATTTGCACAAGAAAAAACAACAACAACAACAACCAGCCCGAGCCGTTGTACATTCGCACTACAAGTTTAGGAAGGCGACACAGCATGACAACGAAAGTTGCCGTGCTGCAACCCCGCAGTGAGTGTCGTACATTTTCTCCTTCTACGCGCTACTAGTCTTTCCCGTGTTTACCACAGTTCCCCACGCTATCTCTTTCACGAGTGCCTTCTGTTTTTCGCATAAGAGTTGGTCTAGTTAGTGGGTTATTCATGTTCGGGACAGGGCGTGCGAACACGAGAGAGAAGTCGAGAGCCCGGAAACGTTGTTTTGGTGCCTCGACTCACTCGCGTCCCTTGCTCGAACGACGCCACCTTTTCAACTCTTTATCTGATATTCCGCGGAAAAAAATTTGGAAAGCGTAGCGTCCCTTGGAACCTGTTCTTCTTCGAAGGCAAAGCCCAGGTAACGTGCTGTAAAACTTTCGCTCTCGCTTTCGATTCGTGTTCTGTTCAGAGAACTCCACTGACTGCTTTTCTTTTCAGAACTCAATTACCATACGTGACCGACACTGCGCCAAAAAAAAGGGGGTAGCCCGAGTGTTTGTATTTTAAAGGAATGAAACGCACACAGCGTCTTCTTTTTCTTTCGCCGCGCATGGCTTTATAGCCGTTCCATTTTGCGCTGCAGAGCTGTCACAAACAGTGTCGTGTTCTCGATTTATGCTAATCGCTTTTAATTGTTGAGGATTTACGTTCTCGAAAACCACGATATGATCAATCGTTATTTTTTTTAGTTCGTTGTTTGCTTGCGGAGTTTCGCTGATTTACCCTGGTTCAGGGAGTCTCGCTGGTTTTCGATGAGGAGGCGCGTCATTCATATAATTATACGAACCAGGCGGCGCTTGCTGGTTATAGATTTAGTCCTTTGTTGATATGATGAAATATAGTTAACTCGTAGGATGTTCTGCTGCGTTTAGGTTTAATCGTTTGACGTCAGGTTCTATAGCTTTCTCGTTATTTTCTTTGTTTAGTTTCTCGCTTTCCGTTGCAAGGGTTGCAAGGTAAACGTGTTCCGAGTTTCACCTGTTCAGACGCGACTTGAGGTATATCGATCCTTTATTAGCATAGTTGCGCCAGTTTCCCACCCTACTAGTAGTACGTGTTACCAGACCTGCTGGTGGGTTAGTTGCTTACTTGGAGCCTGATGAGTTGGTTGTTTTCCTCACGGTATACTGTAGTTGTTGCACGTTGTGTTATAGGCGGTTTGTCACGCAACTAGTTACGCGCGGTGTTAACTTGATTACGGGAGTAGTTGCGTAGTGTTAGGCGCGTATTGAGTCTCGAGAACAGACCACTTGTTGCGCTTGGTGTTGCGCGTTTTTAATAACGGGACTTTAGTTCTTGTTTGTAGGGTAACGTGATTGTAGTCACGGCCCGGCACTAGTTACTGTGTAGTATTAATTGTTTTAGCTGCTTGACTGATTGCGCGTGGTGTTAAATTGGTAACGGGACTATAGTTTCGTGTAATGTTACGCGATATTAGTCACGGAATTAGTTGTTGCCCCGTCCTTTTGGGTGATTTTAGTCACGACACTATTTGTAGCGCTTGGTGTTGTGTGATTTTGTTTATTTATTTATTTATCAATACTGGCGATCTCGATATGACATAATTGCAGGGTGGGCATACATATTACAAGTCGTAAGGAAATTAATAAATAAGATACAAAAAAGACAGAAAACAAAACAATTGAGTTCCCAGAAACTCCTTAGCATGTACATATGATTCTATCATGTAGAGACGATGTATAATAACCGTGGAGGACTCGGATAGTTCCGTTCTCCTATGGTTTGTAGTGAGTGAGAATCAATTTGAATTACAAATGTGTTCAATAAGTTTATGTGAGTGTGTGTAACGTGTCAAGCTATCACGACTGAAGCTAGCACGGACTGAAAGAAATAAGCTTTGACGTGTCGATTTTTGTTACCACGAGTTGATTGAAACAAAGACTTAGTCTTGCTTGTAGTGTTAATACTCGAGCTCTAGTTAGAAACTTAGAGGGGGGATTCATTATCTTGTATTTATTATAAAGAAACTTCTCTGCCTTTCGCTGCACCTCTTCAATCCTTGCGATAAGTTCCTTTGCATACGGAAAACGAGAAATATTGGCGTGCTCCAACGCATGGTATAACAAGCATTTTGTATGCCAGCAGCTTCGCATCTGGTGCCAGATGAAGGCGTCTTCTTAAAATTACAGCATATCCACGTATTGAATGATGATGAGTGGGGCGAAGCTTCAGACCATTTTATCGGTAAACCGTGAATCATCCGTTCGTCCGTCCGTCTATCTTTCTGTTTGATTGATATGTGGTGTTAAACTATCTGTTCGTCTGTGCATCCGTCTGTCCGTTCGTCCGTCCGCCTATCTATCTATCTATCTATCTATCTATCTACCTATCTGTCTGTCTGTCTGTCTGTCTGTCTGTCTGTCTGTCTGTCTGTCTGTCTGTCTGTCTGTCTGTCTGTCTGTCTGTCTGTCTGTCTCTGATTCAGTGATAATGGTTCACTGTGTTTACAGTCATTGGTTCTCGGAGGTGCTTCAGTGACCATGGCTCATACGCAGTGCAGGGGAATGGTCTTGTAGTCAAGGAATTTTTTTTGTATCTATACAGAAAGTTACGTCGTAGTTTTTACCCAACTAAATGCATGCTACGATTACAACAAATAAGCTCCATCCACGTGACCATCCGTGCATCTCGCGGCATCCGCGCGGTGCCTTGTGTGATTGAGCGCGCGGTGCGTGGCTACGCCTCCCGAGTGCCACTGAACAATGGAGCCGCTTTCCCATTGGCTGTAGCGTCTGCCCCAAAAAGCGCGCTTATCCCGTGGCCTTTTCCCATTGGTCGATCGCCCCCCAACCCCACCCCTGTGTTGCGAGCTAAGTGCGTGGCTTGAGCCTCAGCCCAGATCAGAAGGAGCTCGTTCGCAACCGGTGCCAGCAGGTCCCTCGCTGGCACGCTACACTCAACCGGCAGCCGCCCCCACCCACCGAACGGTCCCGAAGGCAGTTGTCCCCCTCTCTTTCGTCGTAAATTGGCGTCGCAAACACGGTCTTTTATCCCGATAGAGGCCGTGCTGCTTCAGAGACAGCCTCGTGGACGTGGCAGAGGTAAGCTCTTTTGTTTCGATGGCGATCCGCATTTGTTAGTGGTGTCTGGGACAGCCGGCATTACTAGTACGAATGTTTACGAGGTCAAGACATTTCTCTTCTATTTCCGATAGAGAAGAGTGGCGTATGCACTGTTTGCGCTGTGGACAAAGGCGGCTTAGATTACCACGCGAATTTTTCGCCGTCGCCATGACGTCGTCACAACGCTCCCGAGCGTCGTACGTTTGTGTGCGAGTGAGGCATTGGAGATATGTGCATCGAGTTGAGGGAAAACGCGACGGTCGTGTATCGTCGCTAGAAAGACTTCCGATAGGGTTCCGGAAGGGCGTGGTTAGGACGGGACTGAGTCACTCGCTTTGATCGGCTGGGAGTGGTCGAGGCTTCCCAGCTTGCCGGGATTGCCAGAAGGCTACCATTCCGCGTGTGGCGTTTTCGCCTATTTTTGCTTAAAATCGATGGACAGCACGAAGGCAGCTTGGCTCGCGGCCACGTATCCTCGATCGTATCGCGGTTTTCCGCACTGCGCGTTGCGTTATCGGGCGCCCGGTGCATGACACCCGGGTGCCACTCGACAATAGAGGTGCCGTTGGCCGTAGCGTGTGCCATAAGAACGCGCCCATTTCCGGGGCGTTCTCCCATTGGGCGACTTCCTCCGGGGTGCGAGTCTGAGTGAGTGAGCTGCCTAACCCTGCCCAGAAGGGGCCTAGTAGCCAGATCCAGTTATGCCCAGAATCTGTCTCTCGAGCTCGTCGCTAGTCTTGTATACCTTATATTACAGTTAATGCGGCTCACTTATAAGTCCCACTAAGGAAATCCCGTAGATCACAAATGTCGCGTCTGCATTTACATGTCCCCGCTGTAGCGGTAAATGCCAAGAACACCACAGGTCGTGTCTATGTTCCAATGCATATGCCTCCAATGAACCTGACCTGAACCTTTAATGTCCTTAGTCACTACAACTGAGACTGCCCGGGTTCTTTCGTACACCACACAGCAGATGTCAGTTTCATGAAGGCGATTCCGATCCTCTCTTGTAGATGTTGCCCCGATTATCATTTTTGATGATATAGGTCATCCAAATCGCGCTGCTGTATGAGCGGCCTAGCTGTGCCCGCGCGTGGCCGGACACCTGACGCAGCCAACTGGTGGGCGGAACAGTGTATCGGCGACGCCCTCCGCTTGTGCGTGCGGTGGTGTCCCCGACACTTGCGGTGCGGCAGCTGCGTGGATAGCGTGTAGATAGGCCTTTAAAAACAATCTCGGAAGCATGAATTCGTTGATCGGAACACGTCGACTCTGGCAGAGTCGCGAACGCCACCTATATTTCCTCAACCTTTCTCTTGACCCTTGCGTAGGGTAGCGAATTGGAGGCTGCTCTTTCGATTTCTTCACCATTAATGATTTGTCTCTCCGCCCTCCCTTCAGCAGAAGCCTTTCTTCCTATACTACATAAAGAAGAGGACACTGGCCGCACTGATGACGAATTATTTGTCGGTTACGTTTGCCCATCAAAGACGGTGCCAGCGGGGGTGACGGGGGCGGGGGAGAGGAAGGACTGGGGCAGCCCGGTGTATGCCCGATCCCCAAGCCCCCCCTCCCGTACTCTCCGCCTATTACTGGGGAAGAGACCGTAGGGCTGCAGTGGACGTAGGTGCCAACCTTATTTTTCAACGTTTGGCCACTCACACGCCACTCGGAATTGTTATGATGTAGATTAAAGCTAAGAAACACACAACTCGCAGTTCACAGCCGCGCTTGTGAAAGTCTGCACGTATTCTTATAAGATTTCAGTGTCCAATTTTTTTTCTGCCTTAAGTGCGATGACTTCTTAGGGGGAAAAACAATTGGTGTTTCCTGCAGTGGCTGCGGAGTGCACCGCCTCCGAGCTTCGCACTGTGGGGCGACCGGCGGTCGTTTCGGTGGCAGGAGCCGCCCAACGGCCAGGTCCCCCACGCCAACGGCCAGGTCCCGCACGCCAACGGCCAGGTCCCCACGCCAACGGCCAGGTCCCCCACGCCAATGGCCAGGTCCACCACGCCA